>CM056376.1:123460266-123627018 GCA_029718625.1 Synaphobranchus kaupii
CTTCATTTTGTTGAACTGTTTAATTAAGAAAATGTTGGCAGTGGCAATTTTTTTCCCCATCGATTTCCGCTATCACTGAAATTAACGATGTGGCAAATGTGAGGAAAAGAAAAACAATTAACCATTGAATCAAAGTTAAGTACAAATTCAGATTAAATTCTGAACTGACTGTGTTTGTGTCAAATATACAGTGAGCACCATAATTCATTGGGCAGTGACACATTTTTTGTTATTTTGGTTCTCTAGCAGTTCGAAAGGATACTGTCAGCTTTAATTTGAGGGTATTTTCATCCATATCAGATGAACCGTTTAGAAATTATAGAACCTTTAGTACATAGTCCCCCCCATTTTCGGGCATCAAAATATATTAGACAGTTTAACATAATGTAGAATAAAGTAATGATTTTTTAATATTTGGTCACATATCCTTTGCATACCATGACTTCCTGATGTCTCTGACCCAACAACATCAAAAGACTCTTGATATCGTATGGTCTGGTACTCCTACAAGCGATACTATAACTTCTCTGAATTTGAATGGATCTTTATGGGAATTGGGGGGTGGAACTAGATTTAGCTGTAAATTATGCTGGAACAGTATGGGATACATGATTACTTTATTCTACATTATGTTAAACTGTCCAATATTTTTGCCTGAAAATGGGGGGGACTATGTACAAAAGATATGGATGAAAATACCCTCAAATTAAAGCTGACAGACTGCACGTCAACCTCATTGTCATTGTATCCTTTCAGACTCAAAGTGCTAGAGTACAGAACCAAAATAACAAAAAATGTGCCACTGTCCAATGAATTATGATGCTCACTGTACATCATTCGATCATTCTTTAAAAAAAAAAAAACCTATAAAATGACTCGGCAACCAAACTGCAGTTGCTACCCCAAGTATCATACGCAAGACTGATGCAAGATACAAGATGCCAGCCCAGGAAGGGCTACAGCTAATTTCACATTCCTATGTGCAGCTGACTGTTACAGACATTACTTCAAAGCCGTGTATGAACCAGATCATTATCGCTATTTCGATCTGAAAACTGAAACGGGGGAAAAAAAGTCCACCCTCACTGATTGTAGCATTAATTACCTTCCACCTCGACTCACATGCTGCTATTCCATCCTCCTTGCCAGCTGGGTCAGTTACGTTTTGACAGCAACTTCAGTCCTGAAGTCTCTGAAACAACTCAGGCATGGCAAATATCAGAATTAAATGGAATATCAATCACAGACACAGACACAATCACTTTAGCAAAAAGTTTCAATGACATAAAAAAGTCATTCAAGAAGTACGAGTCAAGCCAGTTGCATAGACATTGCACACACTTTCTAAGTAGGAGAGCGTTAATTCTCGAGAGGAGGAGGGGGGGATGGGGGGGGGTGGGCGGTGTCAAAGTTTATTTTTCTTTCCTTCCCATCACATTACCTGCATCTGAGCCCACGAGCATTCTCAAAGAGTGATTATCCCCATTAATTAATCCAATTAAATCTGTGCATAATGAACTGAATATAGAAGGACACCATTTTAACTTGTTTTGATTGCATCCATCTTGTTGGAATTTCAGAACAGAATAAAATGGAACTGTAGTATATTGGTTTTACTCACTGCTTCCCCTATTATGTAACACAATAATTATGATTTCCAACTTATGTCCTCAACCCTATTACGATGACATACAATAGTACCCATTACATGTATGTGTACTCTTAAATCATGTTTAAAAAAAAAAATTAAAAAAAAAGTTTTATCAGAAGTAAAGCACGTGTAGAAGCAACATATTCATGCAAATAAATTGATATGGGCATTTGCATTCATTTAAGAAAGGTATTAAAATTAACAACCAATCAACAATCAATTTCTTCTTTGCTTCAGATGACACTTCCTGTTGTCTTTTATAAAATTCAAATAATCTTCTGGAGGTATTTTCTTTTTCATTACTTGTTTCATTGCTTTAAACTGAAACATTTTTCTAGAGTTTAGACTGAGTTCACTATTTCTTGTTTTTTGTTCTTTTGCCTGCAGGTGTGGTTTACATCATTAACAAGCTCCAATTCATGTTATCACCTAGACTGAACCAGGTTTTCAGTGAAAACATTCCTGTGTAAGTTTGAATTCATTATTAAACCAGGCTTTCAGTCAAAACATCCTTCTGTACATTTAAAATTAATTATCACCTCAATTATAAGGGTGCAAAAACCAGGACATGTTAATCGGCCCCTTAGAAAAGTTGTTTTCAATTAGACAGATTCATGCAGTCAAGGTCTTAGTAAAAGTTGCGGAGACATTGTATGAATATTTATAAAGGAATAAAATGGAATCATAATACTGTAATGGAATAATATAAAGTAGGGCCTTCAGTTTGAATTTGCCTCCTGAGACACTTTTTTCATATTCGAGTGAAGTAAAGAAGTGTACTGAAGTTATCCAAAAGAGGAACCACCCCTGCCAGTAGCCATGCACTTCACGATGATGGATGCTTCCGTCGAGACTGGCAGGTCCAACTTCATGTGAGTGTTTTTATAGTCATGAATTGACTATGAAACCTTGAGAAGATCCATGACCCTGAAATTTTCAAGAAATTTGCAGAACAGACTGACATAAATCATTATGATGCTTCCAATGGATTGCTGCTGTGCATAATCATCTTTTATACCTCTGTTGTAGCTCACTTCCATAAAATTGCACAATATTATCTTAGAGAATAAATAGTACAAAGTATGTGGGGGAAAAATATTTTAAATCTGTAAAACAATCCTTTTTCTTTCGGCATTGTTGATAGCATTCATACTTTAATTGTTTGCTTCTAATCATTTCATAGTGAGTAATTTAGCTTTTCTTTTAAAATAGATTTTTTTGTAATGATGTTATTGATAATCAGTACAATTACACCGGTTAAAAGATAAACACATAACTGCTATTTATAATATAGGCAACACAAATGATAACTAATCAGGTGTCCTGAAAAAAAAGATTTATAAGGCCACAATCCTTGTGGAGGTGCGAACAGGGAGTGCTTGCGTTTGAGCTTTATTTTGAGCGTTATGGCATGACAGATGAGTATATGACAGCGACCAGATGTGGATCTTTGATGAATTGCTAGGATATAAAAAGTGAAAGATAAATAGCATTCAAAATTCAAGATACTTTATCATGCACAGTTTTGTCGCTGCCCAATTCAAAGCAGTTTGGGAATTTCCCAATAGCCCTCCAATATCGTTGGGCATCAGGCAGATCATTATAAAAATAATAAAATAGTAATAATAATAATAATAATAATAATAATAACAATAATAAACCCTCTAGCCAGAAACTCACGGTGTAGGTATTTATCACAGAAAGTTTTGTTTATAGTGTCAGTCACCCTCATTTAGTCATCATCCCAAAGAACAAATGTTGTCAAAATTGACAGAGATTGGCTTTTAAATGTGAAGACTTGATAAACAAATACAAAAAGAAAAAAATGTGTGTTTTTAGTTCAGAACTGGAAACCGAAAAGCTCTGCCTTCTTCGATAAGCGTTTGTCAACATTATTTCCAGTTTCATTTTAATTGTCTTGCTTTCCACTCATTTACAAAACAAAGAAAATGTTACGCATGTGAGAAATGCAGTTTAGATTTAGCTGTAAATTATGCTGGAACAGTATGGAATTGTTGGTAAAATGCCTGTAAGTCACCAAGGGTCTGACGTATCAAACAAGCCTCAGACCATCACTCTGCTGCCAGATATGCTGTAGATATGGATGGATCACTTCAAGGGTTGTTTCTCCTGACTTATTTTTCCATAGAATTCAATAGGAAAAGAAACCCTTCAAGTTATCCATCCATATCTACTGTATTTCTGGCAGCAGAGTGATGGTTTAAGGCTTGTTTGATACGTCAAACCCTTGATGACTTAGCGCCATTTGCCAACCAATGTGTTCCATACTGTTCCAGTGTATTTTATAGGTAAATCTAGTCCCACCCCCCAATTCCCATAGAGATCCATTCAAATGCAGAGACGTTATAGTATCGCTTGTAAGAGTACCAGGAAATAACATATCAAGAAACCTTTTGTACATATCAACATCACAATGTTGTTGGGTCACAGACATCAGGAAGTCATGGCATGCAAAGGATATGCGACCAAATATTAAAAATGATTACTTTATTCTATATATAAATGCAGGGGTGCCAATAATTGTTGGTTTTGTTAAAAATAATTATTTCTTGATGAGGGATTTTTTTTTCTCATAATAAATTTACTTCAATTAAAGGTTGGATTCTTCTCATATTTTCATTGTGAGATTAAGCTAATTCACCAAAAGGTGAATTTTGTATAACCCTTTTTACTCGTCTTTACCAGGGCTGCCAATAATAGTGGAGGGCACTGTATGTGTGTCCTTCTTCTCCTGGGAGAAGTTTACCCATCATCCTACCAAAATTAGTGGTTCACCTGACATAAACCCAGGTTTTTTTTCTATTTATTTTTTTGTATTATTATTTTAAGCAAGATCTTCCCCTCAGCATACTTACAAGTAATAAGTATGTCAAACCAACCATTAATATAATAGTGTTGTGCTATCTCTATTGTGTAAAAATAAAAAAACTAATAAAATATCGGTCCCCTTCCCCCCCACCCCCAATGTGCGTGTACCGCTCTATAGCCTTATAGTACAATCAAAAATTTCTGCTGGCAGAACTTGAGCCCTGTCTTAAAATGTAAAATATCTCATGGTAATTATTGGTTATTATAGGTTATCCTTTTTAAGGGCAAAGATTTAAGGAATTTGGCATTTCAAATACATGTAGCAGTATAATTTAGCTGCCCCTGAATGCTCATTACAAGACATCAAACGGCCAAAATAAGTGCTAATTTTACCCAAAGCCCATCACTAATTACAATAATGAGGTCTATATAGCTCATTTTCATGTTCTCAACAGAAGGGTTGTGATGAGTTTGCTGATGAGTAGGATGTCAAAGGTGCCCTGATGAGTGATTCCGGGAATTTGATATTAAGCCAATCAGCTACTGGTGAAGGTTTATTCCGCTGGAACTTCCACTAGTTTTAATTAGTAGTTCACACAGAGAAAAGAAAAAAAATATATTGAGTGATGCATTATTCTCCCAAAAGGTCAAATACTCTTCATGTACTGGTAGAATCATATTATAGATAATATGTGCTGTCGGTTCTGTAAATCATTGATTCCTTTTAGTAATACACTAAATGCACTGTACCAGGATGTATATTAGGACATTGATGACATGTTGTATAGGAATAGATACAATCATTTGTCATTAAAAAAATTTGATTTACAAACATTTCATGTTTTTTACTTATTATCTTCATTCATATTTTCATTCCAAACCCGAATGCACTCCTCAGACATTAGATATGTCGTGAACACAAGCGTAACTTGGAATGGTTGAGATGAACATTTATGTAGGGGGTCCGTAGGCATATCTACCGAGTTTTAAAATCTAACATGTAGCATCAAACATCAATCGAGTTTTAGGGCAAAATAAAAAAAAATCCAAAAGCACACTGATGTAGGCCTATATATACCCGGCCTAAAACGATAATTAAAATCTGCATTACTTTTATACCACCACTCTTCTCTCAGTGTCCAGTATATTATCTGTGTTAACATCACACTTAACCCCAACCATGGCCCACTATTTCTCATTACTGGGAGTGCAATGCTAACACCTGCAAGTATGAAACAGTATGTAAGGTAGTGTGGAATGAAGCAAAAAGGGAGAAAAAAAATGGATGGAGAGCATTTTTGGTTTCCTCTCTCCAATCTCCAATTGGCATTACAATGGAAATATTTAGATATGTTCTGCTAATTTATAATGGGAAATATTTTTTATTCATCATAACATTTTATTGGGTGGTGGTGGTGGGTTATACTGCCCCCCCTCCCCCAAGAGATGCAGGAATATATTGAAAAAGATTGTGCATGTGCATATTTGTAGGAATTGAAATGCTGTGCAGATAGATTCATTTTTGGGCAGTACAAATTTTTAAAATTACCACTGAGACCTTTCAGAATTATTAGGCTGTCTGCGCCAGAATTGCACAAAATGACATATTTAAGACATGTTTAATCTTGTTTGTCCCGGTAATCATTCCATAGAGCTTTTTAAAACTGTCAGCAAGTCTCCATTGTACTTTTTCATTCATTACATCTGTCATTCTCTTTGTATTTTAGTTTATTTATAAAATTTCTTTTTTTTTACAGGGTGCAGGTTGATACAGGAAATCAATAGATATCAAATTACTTTAAAGGCAAATACAATTTTGAATGAAATGAGTCCCTCTTCCTGTAATAATCTAATGGACGATTGAAACAAGTTTAACCAATCTATTCCCCTTCTCATCTCCCTCCGCTGGCTACTGATATCAGTGTGCATCAAAATCCAATTGTTTGCCTATAGGGCAGCTAAGGGGACAATTCTATTTTATCTTCAAAAGATCATCAGACCCTGCACACCAGCCAGAACCCCTCCAGTCCCCCACCTCTGGGTGCTACCTCTGAAAAAGTGTCTTATAAGTGATCATAATGCAATGTAATGTAATGCATTCTGCATAGATATTTAAACATTAGTATATACAACCATATGCAGTGGTGTTTAACATTCAGTCTGCCCTGTGTAAGGTTTTGCCTGTCTTCAACGTTAGTACATTTTTGGCCGTGGCAATCCAAAACACTTTGGGCCTCCAAGTGTTTGGCAGTTACAGATGGCCATGGAGTTTTGCATTAAGTGTATCCGTCTAAACAAATCAGATTTTTCATGTCTTCTTGTCTGGACACCCAAAGACAGACTGTGATCTCTTGCAGACCACGCTGGTCACTGAATGGCAGCTCATGCATTTTACTGTTAAAAATCTCGCCTACTGTCACAAAGATAGTCAACACAGTCAATCATTGTGATTGCAGCTATTGCAAGCACTGAATGCAAAACAACATGATGACTGTGCAAGCATTTAATTGGGAAACATACAACCTATCACAAATTTTTGACCAAGATGTTCCAAAATTGAGCGGGTTGCAGATGCCATTGTAATGCATATAACACAATGCATAACAAATATATCGACATATATATATTTCAGATATATATTGATGCATGAAGACTTAAAAAAAAAAAAAAAAAAAGAATAGAAAAATGTATTGACTTGTTAAGCCTTATGTTAAGCCAGGTCAAGGCAACCCCAGAGCTTAATAAATGCAGATATTTGTATCTGAATAAATTCTTACACATCATTGTGGGTTTGGGGGGTCACAATAATTTAAAGTAAAATTTTAAGTATTAAAGATAAATGTGTTATTCAAGGAAAATGTAATATTTCGCCATACTTTGACTAACTGACCGCTTCTACACATCCATTGCAATTGATTACAATCTTGTTCTGGTTTCATCCATGCTCAAGGATGGTAGCCCTTTTTAAAGGGTCCGTCTTGTGAACAATGCTGAATTATATAAAACAGTATCATTAATTTAAAGGGATAGTTCACCCATTTTGAAAAAATTGATATTGTTTTACTTACCCCCAAAATAGTATGTAAGGCTTCAGTCCAGGTCTCACCATTGTAGATTAAATTGGCTAAAACTGAATCGGAACAATGCTAACAATTAGCATCTTACCATTGGATTCAATTGCCACCCAGATAACTTTTGTTTAAATAACCGCCTAAATCCACTCAATTACGGTTTAACAACCGCTTTACAAGTGTCGTTGTTGGAAACGAAAATGCACATATGATTAAGAGTGCACAAGGATGATATTTTCACTGAAATTATTATATACAATTATGTCTTTCAGCCTCTGTCTGTTTAGATTATGAACATCCGGTAAGAGAGACGGTAACTTTTAGTATCACTCCGCGCGAGAACAGTTCAAGTGCTGTAGGAATTATCGGAAATACGGGTTTCCGACATGGAAGTTGCACTTGAACAAACCTCCAAATCGTAATTACAAGTGGGAAAGTCAGAGATAATTTTTATCTTTTTTATTAAATTTTTTAATTTACTTTCTAGACCTCCATGTTTGCTAGTAATTCCGATTTCGGAGAATGTGAATCTGTCAACCTCGTAATTACGATTTGGCCACTGGGAAATAGGAACTTCTGAGGAGCACTTCTGAGACAGACCAGCGCGACAACAGTGAACAGCGTGTGAACAAAAAAGCAGCTAGCATTTGTTTTCTTAGCAAAATGTCAGATTATGAAGATGACAGGGTAGAATCTGTAGTTGAACCATTGTTCGAGCTAGAATATACTGATTTAGAATTAGAAGAAATGGATGCTGCTCGCACTGTTTCAGCTGCAGGACGAGAAAATGCTTCTAGACCCTAACCCGTGCCCAGAACATCGGGGGAACTGGTGGTGCAGTTGTGGTTTGTGCGAAGCTATTCCCACCAAAGTGGAATGTAGCTGCTGAAATGATTGGGAATTGCTGGCAACACGGCTGGAAAAGATGGGCGATCACCGAGATGACCTAAGGACCACCTGTATCGCACACCACAAAGATTTACCTGCCTTACTGAATGTTGCCGTCTTGAAAACATTTTTCCATATCCCGTAGATAAACTGAAAGAGATGGCCAGTTCCTCAGGGCATACGGGCAGTCGAGTACATGTAGGCTAATAGGCTACTGTTTAAGACTTGTTGCAAAGATCAACACTATGGGGGTTATTCATAAAATGTTACCACCACCTCAAATTTTGCACCTGTATTTTCAAACATGACAAAATTCAGATTTGATTGTTTCTCACTCAGCATAATGGACATAGCTAACATGAGTGCAGGGAGGATGAATTTGAGAACGTAGCCTACCTGTTTTAATAATTTTACAAAAAGCGTTGTAATCACCGTGGTAGTACACATTTTTATAAATAACTCCTTATGTATGATGATGTGAGTGCATTCACAGCGGTGTTATTAATTGTATAACTAAAGCCCGTCACCATTACAGCTGTTTGTAATTAGTACTGTACCAACTTAGTTATTCAAATATGTTTATTACAGAAGCTAAAGCACTGCCTTTACCTTCGTAAACAATATAGGATACCCTATAAGATGCCCACACCGCCAAACATCCAAAACATTTCAAACGCAAAGCAACATTGGTCATAACGTTTCAATATCATATTATAGAACTTCATTTAAATGTTCAAGACTATTATATCTATAGTTTGACAGACTGAGAAGGCTTTGTTCAGTTGATGGGTTGGGATGCTAATCCCTGGGTAATGTGATCTGACATGTGAGGTGGTCTTCAACTCCCACCAAAAATGTCTCACACTGAAATTTAGCTCTGCCTAATTGATTGTTGAAACTTTTGACAATAGTATTCCCTCTTGTTGCGAGTTGCATACCACGTCACATTATTTTTACAACTGGTGTATTTCTACTGTAGGCCTAGACATTTTGTTTTGCATATGAAACAATTGTATACCTTGCTGTGTAAGCATGGACGGCGCTACACCGGGGCAAGGGTGGGCTATAGCCCCGTCACAAATTTGCTTAGCCCCAGTTTAGCCCCCCCAGGCATTTTAAGAACATTTTTATAATTATAATAAAAAAATATATAAAAGTAATTCAACAATTCTAATCCCTTTCTGATATTCACCCTGGCTACGCAGCGTATGTAGCCTATGCTATGACGTAGGCTACGGATGTGGGGGTGTGTGGAGCTCACGCAAATGACACAATAACGTAAACTGATTTCTAACGTTAGCAAACCAGTGTTTACCATAGCCTACAATACATCAGGCCTACAGAGTTCGCCACCACGTTAAAAAATATTAAATGGAAACGTCATTGTTTGAAAACTAATTTACTATCATTTTAAAATCAATAGAAAATGTGTTCGCGTAAGCTCTCCATGTGATCCGTCTTCGGAAATTATCAACTACTCAACAGATATGGAGTGTGTGGACCTCCCTAGGTAGCAACTCCCAAGTGTAAACTACAGTGTTTTGATTGGCGGTAGACTAATCTCACAACATTGGCTGCTTGGCCATGCACAGATGAGTAGATTTGGAAAGCGAATAACTAACCTAAATTAGCTAAAGGATCATTTTCAATCTTCGTCATCTCGACTTCAGCTAATAAGAAGAGCTTGCCTCCAAAAAATGGTCAGGTAACGTTAAAGATCTCATATTAATTCCATTTAGCTAAATGTATAAGCTAAGCCTAAATTAAATGGGGGAGGGTGGTGACAGTGGAAGCTGTTCTGATAATACAGAAACCAACGCAAACGTTACGGTGCAGTTTATGAAACACGCCAGGAGCGTAACTAACTCATAAGTAAAGTTTGCGATCTTTGTTAGATAATGAAACTCCTAAATGTCCCAATCACAGAGCAGCGGTTAAACAACAACATTTTAGCCATCTTTTTTGACATAACGTTACACTGATAATTTATCCTGTCTTCTCACATCCTTTTTCATTATTTTCCGGTGTATTATTTTCTTTGATGTCTGATATTTTTAAGTACTCGTATTGATGAAGCCAAATGACAATTAACCTTAGCACCCCCATGTATTGACCTAGCCCACCCTAAGCCCAGGGAGAGAAAGGTTCCTGGCGCCGTCACTGTGTGTAAGTCACAATTTTAAAACATTTTGACATTTTGCATTCTGTGGTTTCTAAGACACTATATTTTTCTAGTCAGTACAGGCTGGTGGGGTACAGGATTGCCCTGGAAGGCGAGGTGAGAAGCTGAGGAGAGGCAAGTCTTGCCATCCTGCATCGTCCTGGCCATCAGGGAACGATACCATCTCCTACTGGACAATATTTGCGCTTCAAGCAAGCAGAAGAAGCAGACAACCTCATGTAGGGGGGTGCAGGGTGGGGAGGGAGATATCTGACGACGACATTGATAAAATGTTCTTTTTTTTGGTTCTCTTTGTAATAAATAATTGTAAATAGTCAATCTTTCTTTGGTTATATATATATATATATATATATATATATATATATTGCAGTATACAGTGTAGTAGAACATTTTATAGACAGAAAGGTTCTAACAAACCTTTGTTTAAAAGAAAAATAAAACAATATATTTCTCCACTGCTTGTGATATTCTACACTCACATGTATTCTTGAGTAAACAAACATTGGGAAATTATTTTTTGTACCGTGATTTAAGAGCAGCTATGACCTCCATCTCTGGCTTTGGCACAGGAGCAATATTTGTCAACAAGTTCTTCCCTGAAGTTCTGTGTGGTAGGAACAAATATTTTCCTTGCAACCCAGTGTTTGGACTGCTTTGGGAAGATCACATTGAACCGTGGGGTGCCTACACGATTGAAGCACAAATGTCAGTTACCATAAATACAATTATTTACAGTGTAGTAGGTAGTGTTGTGTGTGATAAACCGTAAGTTCTAATGAACACATAACTAATAACATAATATTTCTTCAGTATTATGTTAGTTGTTCTATAAAAGTGCCAAACAATTTATCTTTTAGATTGGATAGGATAGTTTATTATCTCAATATTTACCATGAGCTGTGGTGGCCTGTGGGCGGTTAACATTTTCATTGTGGTCCATCACTGCCAATTTAGTTTGAGCTTCCATGGTCTCATGCTTATAATGACGCCGTTTCTCCATGTATTTGAGCATTGCACTGTGGTAGACTTCCGGCTCACCTATTGATATATAAATGCATAATGTGTATTTGCCATGCTTGGAAAAGTGATGCATGTCATCTATATGATTTATGAAGTGTTTGCACCTGTGCAGTTTTTGCAGCAGTTTTCCCCCTTACCTCTATATCAGATGCAACATGTGTTGATGTTGATGGCCCTGGATCTGAACTCTGAGTCTCTGCTGCAGCCCCTGTAAACAAATATGTAATTTGCTTCAGTGGTAAGCCAAAAATGCAACATGTCTTTATTTGGTATATTCTCTCTATAATGCGAGACCAACAGTTTTCAGCAAACACAATGATTTGGATAACATGGATAAGCAGAGACGGGGAAGACTGAAACTGATTTTTTTAAAATAAATGTCCATTGCATTGAGCCATCGTGTGCTTCACTCTTTCAATAGCAATGCTACGTGATTACCTGATTCTAAACAACTGTCCATAAACTACAAACAGTCAATGGAGAGCATTTTGACATGCAAATCCTTAGGGCTGAAACATACCTTACGCAACTACGCGAACGTGGACGCTTCGAGCTGAGCAAACAGCTCTTCTTTTGCCATGACTTTGTGAAAGACAAACCACAGATCGAACAAGAAAGTTGTTCACTGTCGTTGCCAGCTATGGCATCCCTCGCTGCAACGCTATAGTAAGAATTTCAGGTGACACATTTTAAAACGAAATCGACTTTGCGTAGCTCGAAGTGTCCACATTTGCGTATTTGCGTAAGGTATGTTTCGGCCCTTATCCATCTAACATTAGTAAGCAGCTAACTCAAATAGCTAGTTAATGCAAACTGGCTAGCTAACCATCGACCGATAGCTAACTAATATTTACCTGTAGTGGGGCATCAGATTCCACCATGAGTCCATGGGAAGATAGACGGAACCGCTCCTTCTCTCAGAAACGTCCTACTTAGTCCTTGAATAAAATCTTTTTCAAAATGGGTGAACTATCCCTTTAAGGTAATTTTTAAGTTAATTATTAAAATAAAGTAATAAAATAAATGCATGCTCTGGCAATATGCCTTCTCAGCCACTAGCTGTGCACACATGCTTGCGCAGGAACGTACCTTTCCACATCAAGTTAATATAGAGCCAATCACAAAATTGCATGACCTGTATGTTTGCACTGTTTTGTGCATGTGCATGTCTGTACATGTGTATGGTTCATAAATGAGGCCCTGGGACAAAGCCTGGGAAGCCCTGCCACAAGCATCTCCATGCTGTCCCTGTGGGCACCTACTGAAGCCCCAGCATGAACTAATCCAAATATAAAATATCTAGACTCTCCATACTCTAATCGGCCTGACTAATTAATACTTTGAATGATTGGCACATGCTGAGGTGGGTGTGGCTGGCCCTTCAATGTGTGTCCGCAAGCTTCTCCATTCCGCTTCTGTGGACACCTCCACCCCCAGCTTGCACCAATCCAACTATAGTGTCTTTCCCTTTCGTAGCACCCGCTGGATTGTTCTGGTTGTTCATGTCCGCTAAACCCATCTGAAAGTCGCTAATATATTGGTCAGCTGTAGTGCTTGTGAAGTTGGACACTATGCTAAGGGAGAAAAACAACTTTTATCCCCTTTTTTATGAATTGTATGTATTTTTCAAAATATAATGTGTGTTCCTTGAAAAAGGGGAAAACATATGTTTAAGTGAGCCATTTCAGCAGTAGATTATTATCATTTGACATGCTGACTTTCTGACTGAGTTTTTACATAATTATATTACATATCATCTGTTAAGTACATCTTGCTTTTGCTAAACTTTATCAGCAGTGTGGTAATATATTTAAATTACATAATTTAAAATAAAATACATAATGCATCCATTTATTTTACATTACTTAATTTCCTTCTCATGAGTCTAGCAAAATACAGTGTATAAAAATACATATTAAGCAAGTATTTATTTATTTATTTATCCTTACCAATATAACCCAGAAACCCCAAGATAACGCAAAAGAGGTTTTGACATACTGCATTATCATATTTTAAACCAAGTATTATTTTAATTAGCAGATTGCTTATGGCATTTGCAAATACTGCTATTTCAATTACACAGACGAGAGTGTGTATTACCGTAAAGGAGAGATCGCTTTGTTAGTGCTAAGTTGACTTCAGGGCACAAATTGTCATTCCTTTTAATAATCTTGTATTCATTAACAAATAATAAATTGAGATAAATATACATGCATAATGTCAAACAGGGAGACATGGCAGTCTGGTGAAGCAATTTAATTAATAGAATCCTTAAAATGAAGCAGGCTACATGAAAGTTTCTAATTATGCAATCACAGAAATGTGTCTGAGATGTTCACACATACATATATCCATAGCCATACGCACATATAGACATATGCACACACGCACACACACACACACACACACACACACACACACACACACACACATACTACCCATCAGCAGTACATCACAATTGTCTATCTGAGCATGCACTTGTATTTTTCAGCCATGCATTGCATTCCAATCTGTTTACATGCAAACCCAAATTTATTTTGCCAATAATTTATTCTGGGTAAACTCTAGGTCATCTCTCGTACCACATACTCCCTGAGTGCAGGCCATATTCAGTAAGTACAGAGCTAGAATCCTGCATTCTCCTAAATTAATTTTATTTATTAATGTACTTATCCATGTCATTTCTTGCCAGACTTGGTGATTTTAGCTGAATATAAGGGGGGAGGAATGAGCATTCTACCAGAATTCATTTGAGCGCTCTATCCCTCCCTCATTATGTGATGGCAGATTGTCTCTGCTGTGGAATCCATCAATCAAAACACTCTCGCTTCTCTCACATAACATTATCAGATTATTCTCTCCAGTTTCCAGTAGGCCTGACTACACAAAGTGTCCCCACTAATCCCTTTTCACGTTAGAATTGTTCAGTAACTGATCAATGAAGAGAATGGAGGATCTCACTGGAACATTGTGTGCGTGCGTGTGTTTGTTTGTGTAAACAGACCTCTCTCTGCATGGCGACCGTTTTCTTTGCGGTGACCTCAGTGTGGTGTTTATAACCGATCTCCGGCGGAACACTTAGCGGTTGGTGGAACAAAGTCCACATGAGAGAAGCGGTGTTTATGGAAGCTTGGAATGGCTCTCCTTCCCTGCCCTGACATGGTTCAGCGCTTAAAAACAAACCTCAGTTGAACTCGATGGTTTTCCCAAGGTCTACCGTGCACAATTGAACTGAGCGGGATCAAATGAGGCATGCTGTTGCTGCCGCTATTGCTGTGGAAATGAATGAGTGCCTTCTATGAGTGTCAGTAAGTTTAAAGAAGTTGTACATTTTTAAAAAAGGGCCATTTTCTAATTTAAATGACAATGATCAGCAATACAGCTTAATAATTATGTGACTGTAGAGAATCATGGGTTAATATTTTAATCGACGGGTTAATATCTAAACATCGTTTAAGAATTGAGTAATAGCATATTTGGCTTGAGGACACACAACACTGGAAAACACTAGCCCTCGATGGCACACAAATTAGATAAATACTGTATATTTTAAAACTACAAATGCACATGATCCACTGAGCAACTGGATGCAGTTTCAGTGGCAATGAGTTGAAGGCGTGGCAAAGAACTGACAATGCTAATAATAGCTATATAACACTAATACCAACATATCTGTGTTTGCTAAAATTGCTATTGCACTGAGGCTTTATACTTTGCCAAAAGAAGGCCACAAACTGTCAAACAGAATACTCATTTTGCATGAATACACTGAGATATGCGGGCAGAAAAAAATCAGCGTTGACAAGCTTCTGTTCACTATTGACAAGAAAATCCTCTGGAGATCAAAATGACTGTGTACTTTAAGTGGACAGTGGGTTTGTTTCCCCCCCCCCCCCCCCCATCTTTTGTTACACCCCTCCAGAGAGAAGTCTGGCTTGTGAAGAATAAAAATAGCAATTGCAATTGCAAATTAATTGTGATACAATTTTTTCCAGCTTAAAGAAAAGGACAAAATAACATTGCGTGGGCGGTTTCATGTATTTACTCATTAGAATGAATGTGGGACTTTGAAAATTATTGCCTTAAATAGTTAAAATTTAAACGTAAATATTCCCTTTATGAAACCTGAAATATGTGATAATAATAATAATAATAAATAATAATAATAATTGCTGTCGTTATTGTAAAAAAAAAAAAATTTTAATGTCACAGAGCTTAATTGTAGGATCAAGAAAATGATCATATCCCAGCCTCTGCCATTTATGGGAATGAATGTGCTGTGCTTTTTGTTTTGTTCAAGTCAAATAATATATCTTAATGACCTGCTATAAAATCCATAGGAAACGTATACATATAAACACATAGAGTATATACAGTGAGCACCATAATTCATTGGACAGTGACAAATTTTTTCTTATTTTGGTTCTGTAATCTAGCACTTTGAGTTTGAAACGATACAATGACAATGAGGTTGAAGTGCAGACTGATTTAGATTTAGCTAGATTTAGCTGTAAATTACACTGCAACAGTATGGAACACATGGTTGGCTAAATGACTAAGTCATCAAGGGTCTGACGTATCAAACAAGCCTATTTGGTCGCATATCCTTTGCATGCCACGACTTCCTGATGTCTGTGACCCAACAATATCAAATATCTTGATATATTATTTTCTGGTACACCTACAAGCGATACTATAATCTCTGTGTGTGTGTGTGTGTATATATATATAGGCAAGAGAGAAGGAGAGAGAAAAAAATTGTGTGTGTGTGTGTGTGTGTGTGTGTGTGTGTGTGTGTGTGTGTGTGTGTGTGTGTGTGTGTGTGTGTGTGCGTGCACGTGCGCGTGTGTGTGTGCAAAAACATCACACCCTGTAAATGTGCAATGCAGTATAATATTGATTTCACATTCTATCTATTTATTTGTTGCAGTGCTGAAGAACCAGGTTCTGCAATGATCTCTTCTCTGTGCTGCTAATATTTTGACTTTCACTGCACTGGCAAAACAAAACCAACTATGTGTGTTTGAGTAAGGGGACACACACGTATCATCACAATGGCACAAGCATTTGTACACTAACTCAGCGTTATTATGCATGCATATTTTATGTTCAAAAACTTTTCCCGACAGGGTAAGGCATAGCATTTTTGGCAGGTGTTTACATATAAAAGGCTTTTATGCAAATCGATACATTCCTGTCTTAGTTGTCTTAAGGTAGTAATAATTAAGCTGGCAATGAGTGCTAGCATTTATAAACAATGGATTGCCGTCTCTGTTATGGCCTTGGATGCTTTTAAGTCTGTCTCTTCTAGCAGCTGTCAGGTATGTGATATAAAACACTTCCCCAGGTTGGTGCACACTGCTAATGGGGGCGCAGAAACAAAATATATGATTTATTCCTCCTATTTTTTCAAAGGCGATCTAATTCCCTAGCATATACGCTGTGACATGATAATCAGCCATTTGAATAATGCAAAATACCAATGTTATGCTAAACTTAACTAAAATAATTATGAGTACTAGTCAGAGAAACATTTGAATAGCATGTTTCATTATATGCTAACCTGATCAGTCTTTATCTTTGAATCAGAGGCTATTTTTGTGTGAAGTGCGTACTTCTGCTAATTACACCCCCCAGATGTTGGATTATTTTGTTTTGTTTCCAGTGTTGCTGCGCTCCTGAATATTTCTCCAGAGCTAGATACCACTGACAGCCAGAACCCAATCCATTACTATCACTACATCGCTAACCAACAACTCCCCCCTAACCTTTTCCATTTTAATGAGACGCTTCTTTACCCATGTGTTACTTACACTTTGTGTATTTTTAGTCTATTTATTTATTTGTTGTTGCATTTAATGAGAACTGCTGTAAAAGCATCATCAATTGATATTAGCCACTCCCCAACTCCATCTGCTGTGATTCCCAAACTGAGCAGCATCATTAGATTAGAGCCCGCTGCTAATTTTTATTGATGGCTGCCACTGTGAAATTAGCAGCGCTTCGTCGTGTGCTGTAATATAACGACTACCATCCATGTCTTATCAGGCCAGCAGTTTCGAATCATCGCTAAGTTTGATACTCATTAAACGAGGCTGGGAATTCTGAGGATATCACAGATGACAACAAAATGTCGAGAATGCCAGCGAAATGTTTTTTTTTTTTTTTTTGCTGCGTGCGTGTACATGCGGTGCAAAACACGAAGATGGTGGTACACCACCCCCACCCCCCCAGGGAGTTTGTTGGTGTCTCAGTTGCTATTGCTCATGAATTCATCTCTAACAACCTTACCACACTTTTCCATCTCTCTATTTCAAACCTCCAGCAATGGCCCTACCTAATTAAACTATCTTTGGAGGGAGTGACAGGTCAGACGAAATGTTGCTGTAGTTTAAAATATGCTCTGTAAAGAGAGTGCATCTCCAGCATCGGCATCAGGGATTGCTTCACCCGTGTTCAAAAAGCAACATGAGTTATGCATATTCTTTTCACTCTGCTACAAATTAGTTGAGTGCCATCGCCAGATGTGCTGCAGGTAACACTTTGTAGTAAGATCCACAGCCCCATCCCCTTAGTATGATGAATGCATATTATGTCCAAAAGGTGAGTTGTATTTAAAACACAAATCAACTTGAAATTAATTCACAATTATAGCAGTCACTGCCAAGGTCATACATTTAGGTCCAGAATTATTGAAACATTTGATGAAGATATAAGCAAGATAAAAAAAAATAATAATAATAGTAAAACCATATTGGTAGGAGACATATTTTCTATTTTTATGGCTTTATTGAAGAAAGTAAGAATTCATATCTTTTAGTTTTTACAAGTTAAATTAGATATTTTAAGGACAGTGCAACATATTTCTTTCTTGGTATTCTGCCTTTTCATTAATTTAATAAACATCTTGATGATAACAATATTCAAGCATAAAGTATGTGCAATAAAGGAATATACTGTATTTTGACTGAGCTCTTGCTGAGCTGCAAACAGTAAACCATCTGTGATCATCTCAGATGGTTCATTCAACATTTCTGCTAATGATTTCTGAAGTAAGCATGCATACATAGTTTGCAATTAGCAATACTCATGCGCAGAAGATAAAACAGTCAGTGGTCTTTCCCGTTTGCTCATGTTAGTAGCATCCCCCTTTGTCCATTGTCAAGGATATTCATTTAAGGTGAGACTCAAGCTGTGCTCAGTCACATTTAGATCTGTGGGGAGGGGCTACCACTTTGTACTTATGGGTATTTTCACGTGAGATAGGCCTAACTAAGACAACCAAATACAGTCCAAAATATCTCAGAAAACATTACCAGATAATTTGTAAGTTGCACACCTTTCCTCAATTAAATGTCTTTTATTTAGGGCAGACCTGGTCATTTTATGGAACAGAGAGTCAAATGTGATCAAGTGCAAGAACACCAATAGTTTTGCATGAACAAATTGGGAGCAACTGCTGTCTACGCACATTTAGAGGAGCACCTCACACAAATAAGTCCAGCCCAAGCCATACCAGGTGCTGTGAGAGAGGGGAATTATAACAAGCAGACAATCGAACAGAGTTGTTGGGTAATGGGCCACTCGCTGACTGCCTGCTAAGTGCATGGGTGTTCTACTGCCTATTAAGGCAATTTTGTTGTGCATGAATGAGCCTGATGCTGGACCATGCCAGTGCTGACTGTGGCCAGTAGACCTGCAGGGCAACACACGATTGGTGCTAGCGTCACCCAGGGAGGAAAGATTTCATGTGCATGTCACCGCACAGCAGCGACCTCCGCCTGTCAATCGGGTGCCCGACTAACCGCCTGTTGAGCTATAAATGAATTGCCTTCCTCTGACTAATGTCTGCGTGAGCCCGACTGTGACCCCGTGCTTTTTTTCCGACCATTTTCTGTGTAGGGTAGGAGGTTTGAAAATGTCAGTAAGAGGGTTGGATAATGTGTGACTGTAACTGACAGTAACCAAAAACAAGTTGTCCTATTGTGAATGAACCACAAGTTGCATTTAAACTTCCTAATAGGAAAACTGGGCTGCATTTTTGTTTGACAAACAAAGCATAGGACATAGCCTACAGTAAAGAACATCTGCAACCAGTCTAAAAAAAATTGATGTTTTTAAACAGCATTTAAACAGTGGATAATATTTTTTATTCTGCTGGAACTCCCATTTGAATGAAAACATAATACATTTTATGAACATTGATGGATTTTTGAATAAGTTTTGGCAATGTGGAATAGGCCTAATGTTGACTAAACAGAAGTTGGCCTTTGCATGCCCTGAAGATGTCATAAACAAATGGCCCCTGAAAGATTGCAATCAAGCAGATATTGATAAGTTGTTAGAACATCACTAGATAACTCCAAAACGTTCTGATAAAATTTTATAACCACACCGGGACTTAGCTTGGACTTACTAACTGTTCAAAAAAAGAATATTAAGTATGGAGGATAACATCATGTAATAACCTATAGGAGACCAAGTAGGGATGTCACATGACGTCCCTAGGATATCCCTCGTTAGCGGGTTTCACACCTTAGTTGCTAGCTAACTTTGGTGGGTGAAAGGAAACATAACATTATAGATGACCAATTTTCTAATAGTGACTGCAATTGTGTCACACAAACGTGAGTTAATGCATTACTATGGATGAAACGCCTGCTGCATAGCTAACTACTGTTTCCATCCAGGCAATGAACACATATGGTGGGCTAGCTACACTTCATTAGGTGCATTGTAAGTGAGGTACTGGAACCTTGCACTGATGTATTTTCCATTTGTCAGTTAAATAATATGCATTTAGTGTGTGTATGCTTACAAATAAATTACCATTGATATTTCTCTCCTCTTTCATTTTCTATAGCATTGTGTGCACGTTCTAATATACCAAAATGTGTGTGTGTGTCATTTCTGAATTAAATTTGTTTACCAGAGGTCAGAGGGTACTACAGATGTTAAGTGAGTGTAGTTATTTTGGTGGGAGGCCCTAAACTGCAAAACTATAGATGTAACGTGTGCCGCAAACCCATTACTTGTCAGATGGCATGCCAGTCATCCAAGTGGATAAAAGTATGAACAAATTAACAATTTTCACTGACTGGATTACATGCTGTCAATCATGTTAATCATACTGGAAGCATAATTTTTATCTCATGATTGCAAATCAGTAAATCCGTACTGTTCCACGCAACAATAATGGACTATTTAGCTAATGCATAATATGGAAAGCTGTGGGGGTGGTGGTGTAGTTTACAACACCCTTCTGTGTGAACAAACTCTGCTTATTTTGTTTTCTGTCAACACCTGCATGAGTGCAAGCCGTGGGGGGTTTGTTTTCTGGTGCGCATGTTTACGTGTTGTCATTTCCAGCTGAGTTTCCACTCGGGTCGACATCATCTGCAATGCCGAACGCATGGTGCCACCTGTAAGACTGCGATTTGTACAATAACATTGTTCTGTGAATTGTGCAGTAATATTTACCTGATAATCATCCTTAACCCCCCCCCCCCCCCCCCCCAAAAAAAAAGTGCAGATTATAAATTATATTAGAAATGTTGATGAATGAAATTAAGAAATTAAATATATGAAAATAAAGTAGCGCTAATACGCATTATAAAAACATCTCAATTGTTAATCAAAAGATTTCTAATAATAAATCATTCCAAGATAAACAAGCTAAAACCATATTCTTTTGTTCAGCTCAATGCTGCTTTATAATGTTTCATGCACTCAAACATAGCTCTGAATATTAATACACATTTGTTTGCTTGGACCAGGTTGTTTACCAGCTATTTTAATACATCAAGCTATGATATTGCCAAACCACTTTGCTATTTATTTGCATAAATTCCACATTACCTCTCTATTGAATAGCTTGTCTTTAACTATTGACACCGGACTGGACTTCTAAGAATCTTCTAACCCCGTGTTTCTGATTTAAATCCTAAAAACACTATTTTAAATATTCAGGACTAAGGTGTTCTAACTCCGCCTCCTTGGCTTTATTTAAAGAGCACAGCTGTGAGATAAATATTTTTACTGCATGTCACTTATTTTTCTGTCACTGTACACAATCAGTGTTGAACTGAATTGGATGAACAAGGTGTGGAGGGGATTGCTGAACCTCCAATAGTTTATATTAATAATTTTCATTCACATCGTTCAGCTTTATCAGAAGTAATGGAGATGTGAGAGGAAAGGTGTCGTAAGGAGTCTGCTGGTAAGCCCACACCTCAGATTCCTTTGTGAACTCCATATATATCCGTTTTTTTATCAGCAGAAACTGGTAGAAAAGTGTGTTGGTGCTGCCCTCTAAGGGTTAAAATTTTCTTTCTGCTCCCCACTCTGCCCCCACCCCAATCGTGATGTCAAAGTACCACCTTGGAGGTACGTCTGCATCATGATTGTTGCCGCCCTCAACGGAAATAGCTGCCACCTGATTGGTTAGACACACGACGGTCCTTTGGCTTCGGAACGGGAACAACATGGCAACCTGTTCATAAACTCCTATTCCACCTAAACAGTCCACTAAAATATATTTCTGAAAATATTTGTGGTGAGAAATAGGCCATGCAGTTGCCAAATCTTGATTCATATTTGATCGGCAACATCAAGTTTGACAGTTTTATCTGAATTGTACGAAGAAGTACAATACACCCCAAGAAGTATTTTTCAAAATTGTGTAGTAGGCAGAGACAGGCTGAGACAGTGAATGCATTTACTCTTTAAGGGGTAAGTTCGTTATTTTGGACCTTGGACCCTATTTGCGGTCCGTCTTCCATGAACCTGACCCATGAAGTCCATTTTTTCGCTGATCGGTCCAGTATTGAGTTCGCTACAGATTTCCTGTAGGCTCTCACTGGGCTACAATAGAAGTCAACGGGGCAATTAGAAATGTTCGATAAATGTGCTTTCATGTACAATAAATGAGACGGGAAGCTCAGGGTGTATTGTTACCGGTCTCAGTATGCTCTCCTGTGAAATGTATCTCAATCCGAACATTTTTACGTGCTTGGCATGGCTTGGAAGTAAGCATTTCTCTGTTGCTTGTTTTCGCTGCTCCCGCGGAGTACTATGTGTCGGGGGTAGGGGAGCGGGAAGGTGTGCCGGCCGTTTACGAAACTATCTAGTTGAGCAGTCTGCGTTTGTTTACCTGCAGCAACGTAGGCTACAATTTCCACAAAAAAACTTGGATGATGGATGACTATAATGATTACGAAGACGAAGAATTCGATTTTGACTTTGACGTTACTGGCTACAGATTTGAGCCAGAATACACGGACACGGAACTACAAGAGATGGATGATAAGAGAGCAAGAGAAGAGAGAGAGGCTGAAGTTGCGCAGGTAATGTTATCCGAAGTCAGTGCGAGGTAGTGCGGTCGGATAAATAGTTCTGTTTCAAATGGAACTGTTGTTTCAACGTTCGGTTTGCGTTTGCGATAGCCTACATTTCACAGGAGAGCATACTGAGACCGTAAGAATACACACTGAGCTATAAAAGCACATTTATCGTTGTTTTTCCATAACATTTCTAATTGCCCCGTTGACTTCTATTGTAGCCCAGTGAGAGCCTACAGGAAATCTGTAGCGAACTCAATACTGGACCGATCAGCGAAAAAATGGACTTCATGGGTCAGGTTCATGGAAGACGGACCGCAAATAGGGTCCAAGGTCCAAAATAGCGAACTTACCCTTTAAAGGAGGTTGACATGTATTCTTACTGGATCAAGATGCTTTTTCCAGTACCAAATTTTGAATTAATTATTGTTACATTGCTTTCTGGCCAGGTCATGATACGTAGATGCTAGCGTGTTCACATTTTCAGGGCTTAGTAATTGCCTCTGAGGTGAAGGGAATCAACACCCTTTCTGAAGGCAAATTTGTGGCAAAGTACTTCCTGGCCAAATTGTTCAGGAGAGGCAATTCGTCAGTATGTGTCTTCCACTGAGTTAATGGGTTAGCACTGGTGCTGATGGAAGGGAGCAACAAGTACAGTTGCACTTCAGGATTACGCTTTTATTCTGGAAGTACATTTTCCAATTCAATGCAGTTCTGTTTGATGAAGTGATGCATTGCAGGAGTCGAGAAAAGGCTTGTCTCTTTCCTCTTGGTGGTGATGGTGCTGCTGCCGGAGCTTACTGATGTCCTCCAAAATGTTCATGCTGGAATCTTTAGTCAAGAGATGCAACGTGCTTCTATTTGCTGCTCCAAGAACATGGAGATCCTTGCAAATATCGATCTCCATCCAGTAGGCACATCATGGATCAGTATGCTCAGGGATACTCAAGTCTGCCTGCCATTTTTTAAATTCTGCTTTCCTCTTCCAGCTGTGCGAAAATCCCTGGATCAAGTGATATCTGCTATCTGCTATGCACAGATCTGCTGATCACAGATTACAGCCTTGAGATTCTCAGCCATGAAAATGCAAATGGCCAGGTTTAAATTATGCCAAAACAACTGAACATAAACATCCAAACATGAGATTTATTCACAGGCCTTTTCATATTAGTTTCACTGTCTGTAATACCAGACAGACTTAACTGGGGCCCCATGATAGAAGGAAACCCTTGATCCACCGACTACAGTTTATTAAACAGCATTATATGTAAGCATCAACTTTTTTACCATATAATGCCTGAAACAGGCAGTGCAGAGGTTTCTTATGAAACCCACGAAGGCACAGCCTATATATTGTATTTGTGCTGCGGCTTGCCACCTTGTCCTCCCAGTAAGAAGGCATTTCCCTTTCTGTTCGTCCTCTGATTATGCATTCTTCCTATGTTGAACAAGCTAGCACCTCTTTTCTCATTAATTGTGCTAAGCTGCCTGGGTGAACTGTTATGCCTGGAGTTTGCACATCAAAAAGCCTTTTCATTTTGAATTTGCGGCTCCATCAATCACCGCGTAACACCGCGCCCTTTTGTGGTACGACATTAGCTCCCACCTATCAATCCACAGCACTATCTCTCTCTCTCAATTGCTTAAGTCCCCCTAATCACCTTTGTAGAGTTCACAGATAAAAAGGACACAACTTTCTACCCCTCCCCCTTTGTTCTTCCCAAGATATTGGACAACTGTATTACAGTCTTTGAGAATGCATTTGCACTGTCTTTCGATATGACCTCACTTGGGTCCTTTGCTCGAACATACGCTCGGAATTCGAACATAATAATAAGAATGTAATTCCTCTGGGGCAAGAGTGCTGCATCCTCACAATAACAGTGAGGTACATAGGCTGCTGCCGAGCGTATGCTTTCGACATCCTTTTTTCTTGTGTGATTGTGCGTTGTCTTGCACCACATTTAGAATGATATGGCCACAAGAATGAATGCATGATAGAGAGAAAGAGAGAAAACAAATTCCATTTATCATTTCCTCTGGTAGACACTTGCAATGTATGTAATATGTATGTAATATGTAGTATGTAATACAGTATAATAATAATTACATTACATTACATTACAGGCATTTAGCAGATGCTCTTATCCAGAGCGATAATAATATTTATAATAATAGTAATAATAATAATAATAATAATAGATGTTTTTGTACAAATGTAAAAATTTATAACTAATGGATAATGTTCACAAATAATGGATATATTGTCAACTAAACCATCAAATACATTTCAAAAATAATAATCATACTAATAATGTGAGCATTTGTTTGGTACATGAATCTGTGGAACTCAAAGAACCAAGTCAACCCACCCAGAGTTGTAGTCACTTGTGCATTCTCTTGAACTATGGTCATTGGTAGTAACAGTGCACTGCATTACTGGAGATCTGAAAAGGTCTGATTAATAAGTGACTTGGCAGGAGGCCCACATGCACAGATACACACCTTAACATAAAGGACTGGAAGATTATTTATTTTTTGAGAGGCTATGCTGACCTTCCACACATTTATTTTCTTTTCATTAAATAGTAGCCTTCAAATGCTATCATATTTGACCTTTCAAAACTCGTTGCGGAGACTTAAAATAATTTATTTTTGTGGACTAAATAAGGTTTAAATCCAGTGAATCTGAATTGTTATTTTCTTTAAAGCAAGGGCAATTTATTTTCTATTTGCCTCTCCTCGGTTTAAACATAAAGTATGTTTATATACTTTAGAGGAATGGAGAATTCATTTTTAGCATTTAAAAAGATGAATAATGAATTTACATTTTACATTCTGGTCCCTGTTTTGAATATGTGCCATGCCCTAGCAGTGACACGGCTGTCGCAAGCACATATTTATATTTTGCAGCGTCGCAGAGCTGTGCAAGCATATAAAATGACATTTGTGCTGAGGTTTGCATTTTCTGTTGGTGAGTGTCCATACACCTTAATTTGAGTTACCCAATAATCAACCCACGGGATCTCATTAGAACATTGTTTTTCTGCGTCGGCTTTTCCAATGATACGTCTCTTCTGTGACCCGCCATCTTTCGATCCTGTTGTGAACTTCACATTCTTAAGGAAAGTAGTACCCATGCAAGCCATGGGTTGGGTAAGCCCTACTGCTGCCAGGCTTGAATGGAAAGGAGTGATGATCAATGCAGAGCAATTGTAGGCAGTGTAGTTAGAGTGAAATTGAGGATGATAAACAATATATTAGGGTGATGATTCTTATTCTGAGCACGAGTAGCAAGGTAGCATGACCTGGTAACTTGTAACACATTTGTTCTTGTACTTGCACTAGCATTTTTTTGTTCTTTTTGAATTAGAGGGGAAAGAAAGGCAAAGGCAGATCATTTGTAAAGAAGACAAACACCCAGTTGATGTCTCTATCTCACTGTTCTGCATTTTTGTGTTTGTTTTGTTTTTTTACTTGTCTATGATGTGGTCCAATACCGTTCAATACGTAAAAAAGTGGTAAACGCTTTGAATTAGCGCTGAATAAATTCAAACCCAAACAGCTACTCTACTTAGATGCTATCTGTGATGTTATCATTCGTGGTAAGAGCTCACTTTCTTTGTCATAATTTTCAAAGGAAAGTTACTTTATTTCACTATTGTGCTTGAAGGAGCTCTGATAGTTTGTGCAAGTTTTATTTAATTTAACCCCAATAGAGCTTAGTAG
The DNA here is from genome assembly GCA_029718625.1 of Synaphobranchus kaupii. Classification (NCBI taxonomy): domain Eukaryota; kingdom Metazoa; phylum Chordata; class Actinopteri; order Anguilliformes; family Synaphobranchidae; genus Synaphobranchus; species Synaphobranchus kaupii. The sequence continues at coordinate 123,486,976 of CM056376.1, forward strand.
CTTTGATTCAATCTGGGTCATGGTTTGTTTAGTTACTTTTACATGAAGTGCATTGCCCTTCGATTCCTATCATTTCACAGCTGTCAATCTGTCAATACATTGATTATGTATTTTGAATTATTATTAATCAATTAATTAAGTGTTCAGAATGAAGTGGAAGTATCAGAGTAAAGTAAGAATGTCAGAGGGCAACTATGCTAGGATTGCTCTGTGAATTATTGTCATGGTCTGCAGGCTTATTTTCCTCCTTGACTTTCTCGTCCCCTTTAAGCGCCTTCAGGACATATTTTTTCTGTTTCCTTGTCCGTGTCGGGTTTTCCTTTCATCTCGCTACTCAGCGATTACACCTGTTCGGCTCTTCCGCCGCCTATTTAAACTCTGCGTCTTCCTGTTCCGGCGCTTCCATGTTATCTCGCATTTGTGGTAGCCGGTAAGGTATAGGGCTGGGATACAGTTTTGGCTTGTTGTTGCAAATAAGCGAAAGCAGAAGTCCCCTTTAGAAAATTAGAAACTTAGGGTAGATCTGTAGATCTTCTTTCCCCTGCTTACTCTAATTCTCTCTGCTATTACTGTCCCTTATTTTCCGCTCTAGTCAGTTCCTCTCATCGGTCTAGCTCGTCACCTACTGAGCTAGAGAGGTTCTGCTTTTCCAGCTATTTGCTCGTATCCTTTTCTTTTTCTTATACTCAAGCCTACGAGTTCTGCTCGCCCTTTAGGGTTACTATCAGTTAATTTGTTTCCTTTCATTACTCTTCTGCTTTTGGAAGTCTTTAAGCCTATCGCTTGTTATTTTGTTTATATACTCGAAGTTACAAATTCCTCGTCTTTTTGTTGGGGAGGCATTTAACGTTTTCCTATTTTCTTAGTCTCCTCCCTTATATCTCTCTGTGTGAGAGGGGAGGACTGTCTTCTATTCTCGTCCTTTTTTCTCCCTTCCCTCTAAGGAATACATTCCGTCCTTGTGGTGTCACGTGTGGACACTTAGAGAACCCCCCGTCTCTCGCTCCTGGTCCTCCATAATATCCTCCGTGTCTCAGGGCATGGAAAACCCCTTACAATTATACTATACTATATATTCAATCTAGAAGTCATACAATTTTATTTTTTTTTCCTAAGAAAACCTAGCACAGTGAAAATACACAAGGCGTCAATAGCCAGACCAATTTTGGTTCCATTGTTTTTTATCAGTGTGTTTATTTTGCTCCCACCATCCTTGGTCGCATGCACAACACTGTATCCCAGCACAACAATGCATAGAAATCATCACCAACTACCAACTTCTCATAATAATATGTGAAGCATTTTATATTCTCAAAGAAATTCCTTTTTTAAATGTATTTATATAAAACCTGGCAGACACCTCAGTTTGGAATGAGGAAATTAATGATAGCTCAAACTGAAAAGCATATTTCTAATATCCATTAGAAGGATAATTGTTAAATACTTTGTTCAATAAAAATTAAAAAGCTGCATTTTACTTTCCACATAACATTATCATTATACTGTATGTAATAAAAGGATTGTCTGTATTGGACGCTGGACAGTTCAAAGAATTTGACACACTACGTTAAAGTGACAGCGAATGTTTACCTGGTGGCCATTGTAATGCTACTGTCAAATAAAGACAGTCAATGTTAAGGCGACTGCCAGTGTAAATGACAGCCTAGTCAATGTAATGCAACTGTCATGTCAGTATTAAAATGGGATTCAATAAAATGTTAGTATTTAACCCTTTCATGACAAAACAGAGCAATATTTTTTCACATCAAACGCTGCACATGTTTCACCCGCCTAGGTCACAGAAATGTGCCCCAGAAAACATAGACCACACATGCAGATTACAACTCTTAATGCATGATCTCCACTTCAGTGGACAGAAGGTTTTTCGTATACAATACAAGAACTATGGTCATTTTTTTGTTACAAATATAACTGATTCTGCAACTAATAAGAATATATTTTTTTAACATGCTCTGTTGTCTAAGAATAGAAGGTTTTCACAGTTACACCAGAGGGAGTTTGTATGTTTCCACCTCCACCTGCCATTTTGACCTTCGCTGTATCAAAACTAGAAAAGCCAATAAAATGTAACAAGATGAAACACATCAAAATTTAGGCAAAAAGTGCAAGGAATCTGCTCTGATATTTTTTGGAGAGCAAAGATTTTTTGACTATGTTAAAATAGACTTTATGTTAAAATAGACTATGTTTAAAAAAGCCTGTCCACTGTACTGGACTACATGCATGAAAGGGTTAAAATAAAAATCAACAAAATAGTTATTGTATGTTTAGGTTATTATCAGTATTTGAATTTATTCATGAATGTTAACAGAATTGTCCAGATTTTACCATTACAGTCACATACTCTGAGACAACCTTCTGATAGTCTTGCATCAGATAGTGAGTTCCACTACAGAATTTTGCATGCATGTCTACTCAGTCAGTATTATACATATTTTAATAGTGCACTATCAGTAAATATTGGACTACAAGAGAGCTGCAAGCCTGCAAAGGTAGAGGTATTTAGAGTGTTGAATGGGTCGATTATTGGGTTTGGGAGGTGTGGTTACAGTAATTGTGAAGGGAGGGGTTTGTGGGGCCCAAAATCTTTGTCTGTGTGTGTGTGTGTGTGTGTGTGTGTGTGTGTGTGTGTGTGTGTGTGTGTGTGTGTGTGTGTGTGTGTGTGTGTGTGTGTTTCAGGGTTGTGCTCAATTCCAAATTGAATTGCGAATGTCTCATAAATTCCAATTCAATTCATGAATTTGAATTGAATTTGAATTGAAGGAGTAAACATGATGCAGAATTGCAATTCAAATTTGAATTACAGGAAGTAGAATGGACTAAATTGAAATTCAATGAAATTGAAATTGAAATGCCTTCTCTCTTCTGTATTACTGTAGGTGTAGCCTATACAACAATGGATTTTAATGTGGTATATAAAACAGCATGTATGTCAAACATGTTGTTAAAACACATATTGTTGAAATATTATTTTCAAGGGGAAGAAAACTCTTGCAGTGAATTAATGAATGAATGTATGTTTAACACCTGTTTGCTTATTATATGGGTTATTATATTAACTTGAATCTTATTCAATACTGGGGAGAGCAGGATGAGGGAGGATGCATCCAATCTGGAAATGGTGAATATTGAGGATGAAATTACCGATGTCACACCTGAAAAAAGCCCATGCTTTGTCCACATCCTTCATCTTGTGGACCGTGATGCCATGCATCAAGCAGGACCCATGAAGAGTTTAATGGAGAAAGTCCAAAAACTTGTGGCATTTTGCCACAAATCTACATGGGCCACTGACATCCTGGAAGAAGGCTTCAAACTTCAGCCCGCCAATGCCACCAGGTGGAATAGCCAGTTGAAGATGATGAGGTCTGTCCTGCGGGTTCGTAGTGAGATCTTGGCAGAGCTCAACTGTCCCATCCAGCTCACACCCTACAAGCTAAGAGTCATGGGGGAACTCTGCGAGGCACTTGAGCCCTTTGAAGAGGCGACAGACAAATGCCAGGCTGAGAAGACAGTTACATCCAACGCCTTGCAAAGTGGTCATGGAATACTTTCAGATGGCCTTCACACTTGACCCACGATTCAAACTGGACTGGTGCATTGCTGAAGAGAAAACTGCAATAAAAGACGTGTTGACCGAAAAGCTTACATCTCTCCCTCCAAAAGTGAATGCCAACTCCAATGAAGCTTCCGTCCCACCAAAGAAGCGTTCAAAACTATTTGCTTACATGAACAATCATTGTAGTCCTCCTCCAATGGCCCAAGTCTTAAGTGAAATCCCCCATGTACCTGAGCCAACCATGTTCACCCGAGGAAGCTGACCCATTGGCCTACTGGAAAGAAAATAAAAGTCAATTCCCTTATCTCACCCAACTTGCATGCAAATACCTTGCAATTCCTGCTCTCTCTGCTCCTGTGGAGTGGATTTGTAGGGTGGCAGGAAAGATATTCAGGCCAGATAGATGCAATCTAAATGATAAAACATTTGAGCAGCTCATGACAATCAGATGTAACAATGTTGGATAAAAAAAAATGTTGGAACAAAATAAAAGAAAATAGCATTAATGTTGACTATTTATTATTTTTAGTATTTTATGATGTAACATTTTGCATCGCTGTTCAAGTGAATAAGGTAAACAATTATTATTAGATGAATGCTTCAAAATATTTTTAAGACTGCTGATCATGCTTATCATTCAATATATTCTGGCAGTGAGGATTGTCAAATACAATGAAACACTCATTGTTTTATGACTGGGTGGAATTTATTTGAATTGGTCAGAATTTAATTATATTTCAAATTCAATTCAATTCCAAAATTCCGAATTGAGCACAACCCTGATGTTTGTATGTTTTCTCAGATTTCAGATGTCTTAAAATCTTGCGGGCTTATGGGAGAGTGCTCCTTTATAGAATTTGCATTGTTTTCTCAGCAGAAAGCAGTTCACAATGATTAATTAAATATTTCAACAAACAGCCTATAAGTGGAGATACTATGAATGTGGCTTAGCTTTGTTGTAATTCAATTACAATAAGGGCCAGTAGAATATGCCTGTTCACAATGGAGACTTGATGTTTCTGTGCCTGCAGAGTGGTGTCAGGTTTCATGCGCTGTCATTCTCGGGCTGCAATTTATTTGAGATGTTGTCATGTTGAATGCAAATAAATGTTATTTCTTCTTATTATTTTCAGAATAAGCTTGCTTTTTAACTGGTGATTAGGAGCACAGTATTAATGTAGGTACTGAGACCCAGTCAGGGGAATATTGATAGAAGAAGAAGAATAATAAGAAGAAGATTTAGACTAATCAAACAATGTAATGTTTAATCGATATGCTTATATCTAGCCAAGGGAATAGACAATCAGATTTTAAGAAATCCTTCACGCAGGTGGCCAGGCTAAAAAAAAAGGGCTAAAGTAGTCTACCTTTTAATTACGATTCAGTGTGTACTGTTCCTGCGTAGTTATTCTTTTTAAAGTCATATATTTATTGGACTTTTAATATTCTAATACATCCATCGATGTGGTGTTGACAAGCATGGAGGAAAAAGACCACAACAAAAGAAACACACGCACACACACACACACACACACACACACACACACACACACACACACACACACACACAAACAGCTCAATTAAAACAGAAGAGAGATGATGGTACAGTACACTACTGACATGGTACAAACCAGGGGTCACCTGTGAAACAATGCCACCTGGCCAGACAAAACAAGAAGCTGCATCTAATTTTGGATGTTCCCAATAATTTGGCCTGCCAAATTTACAGGTTTGTATGTCCCGCAATCATATCAATCCTATATATTTCTTGTGCATGGTGTTCTTTGTTAGGCACAATGATTGGTGATAGACTGAGCAGGCAGGTATGGGTGAACAAGGCCAATTCAGTGATGTATAACAACAGTGTTATGAACTTTTTTTCCTCCTGGGTTTACTTTTCTCATAGAACTACCCTGGTCACCAAACGACTGAATAATTTAGTAAGGGAATAATTAGCCCTAATTCAGTCTGAGTGGACTGGGAACTGATGTTGTGTTTATATATATAGCCAGAGGCCTGTACTTGTTCTTGTGCTGATTGGGAGTTTGCAGTGCATTTATGATTTTGGCAAATCTATATTTCGCACAGCATGTTTGTCTTCCCTTCCATGCTCTTCAATTTGCGACAAGACCGATGTGTTTGATTCACTTGCTTGGACCTGGTGGCAATCATAGTGCAATGACCTAAGTAATTAAGGACACGGGCTAGATGGAACAGTTTTTTTTTAATCAAAATAATTTTCTCCTGAAAAGGTTTTTCATGACACACACTTTGCATCAATAAGCCAGGCCGGGGTATCAGTTAAAATAAGCACAAAATAAGCAATGCGCAATTGTGCCCCGGGGCTCATGCTGTCCGTAATCTCAGCGAGACACTAGTCAGAGAGCACAAGCTGTTCTCACAGGTAGCGAGTATTGAGCTCCTTAGCATGAATTCAAAGGCACGTCTTATCAGTGGGATTCAGAAATTGCTTCAGCAAAGAACGTGCCTGCCAAATCCTGCTCTCCCCCGGAATCTCTGGGCTAGTTCCAGGTTCTGTGAGCGCCCGCTAGCACCTGTTAATTAGCAAGAAACTAGGATTGACAGTATCTGCTCTGTGACAAATTGGATTAGAGGTATTCCTTCCGGCTGTTATTAAGATGAATCCACCGTGTCCCTTTTTGTTAGGTTAAGTATGATAAAATATATCTAAGAAATAAACAAATAACTTAAGAAGGCAACAGTGCATTTTGAGCTTCAATAACCTGCCCTTCTGACTTCATTTAGCAGTATAGAAAAATAGATATAAAATAGCCTAAAAATCAATCTCAACAGTCATTACTGAAATATTAATGTCAGCCACACATGGCTGACATTATCTACACAAATATGCATGTAAATTTGGTTTGAAGAAAATGCCTCTGCTCAGACTGTTCTCTCACAGTTGCAGGAGATTAAAAGGATTTTGCTAATTCATCTCTGATTACAAGTAGCCAAACTGCACAGACTCTTATTGCGCTGAAGCCAAAGTTCCTGATTGGTGAAACTAAAATAGAACAATTTCAGCCCTCTTCCCTCTGGGCCAATTAAAATGTTATGCCGTGTTGCAGATGAGATATTAAACTAAGATATTGACTGACTGTAGTTGTCAAAGATCCCAAAGAAATTTCCAAAGGAGTAAGGGCGTCAACACCAGTTCCCTGGTCCAATTCCCATAAAAAAAGCTGGTTCCCTACATCTGGCCCACTAATCATTCCCAATGTCCCTTGCATTCCCTACCCACTTTGATGGCCACGACTGCAGAAACGAATGGGCAAAAGAGAGTGCTCAGTCGATCTACCTGCTTAAATAAAACTAAAAAAGTCAGCTATTATATGAAGCTTTACAGACCTCAATGTGAGGTGTGCTCTGTTTGTTTTAATCACTTGTCTCAATGTGAAAATAAGTGTATGTGAGCATCATCATTACTTGACAATGGAACATGTATTTGTTTATTATTTTATTTATATTTAGTATGGCAAAAACTGATGTACTGTTGTACTGTTGTACTGAATTAAAGCTCATCTGAAGTGGGCCCAATTCTATCTTATCTTAAATTAAAATGTGAAAAGCAGTTACATGTATAAAAAAATATATATAAAAAAACTTATATTTCACAGAATGTTTAATATGGGTGTTAATGTGAATAACGGATCTAGCAACGGGTTTTTCTGAATGGAACGGGACCCTTGCTGCGAATGATGCGACGCACAAAGTTTCCATTGCGGGGTTGCTCAATTTGTGATACTGTAACTTTGGTCAGTCCCTGTGGAAGGCATAACAAACGGCTCCTTATGCGGGCTCACATAATCTCCCTCAAGAGTATTATTAAAAAGCAGATTACGGAAGGATTCCTCAGCCTCGTAGGTGTCAATGTGCCATAATGCCTGCTGTATTGAATGCATTATGTTAGACACAGCACAAAGGAGGAATAAATGCAAATTTTTTTAAATTATTTTTTTTTAAAGCGAACGGGGAATAGGTGAGTGCATATGCCAACTCACTTTCTATGTGTCCCTGATAATCGGGGTCAGATCGCATGTAGAGAATCAGTCGGTCAGGTGTGTGCGTGCGTGCGTTTCTACGTATTAAAATGACTATATAATAGATCAGTTTTATTCACGTGAGAAAATGACAGCGTCTTGAATAATGAAAGCGGAGACTATCTTTAGCTGATCTGAGGTTGATTTGAGGTTGCAGAAGGATTTAAACGACCAGCCACGAGCCCACAAAGAACCACGACCTCTTCTAATAAGCAGATATGAGAATTGCAGTTGACACCAAGCGAAGCAGCAGGATGAATATCCAGGTCCTGTATGAGGCAGTCGCTGATGGGTTTCTGACTGCTTATGAAGCGCAGATCCTTGGAGACAAGGTGCAGTTGAACGGCCATAGCTTTACCCGTAGCACTTCTGAGCGTCGGCAGGTGGGGATTCTCTTCATCCTGTAAACCGTGTTTGGGTCAATACCCCCCCCCCCCCCCCCTACCACCAACCCCCGATTCTCCTCTACTGCGACCTCTCTGGGGAAATCCCCCAAACCGAGCTCAACCTGGGGTCTCGCGGCTGCCGGCGGCCGTAAACTGTCCGCCAAAGAGCGGCACCTGAAAATTGACCATAAATTAAATCATTGGGGAAGATGAGTCGGGGTCGCGATGGTTCGGTACGCTGTCCTCTGTGGCACCGTAGCGGGGAGTGAAGTGATTCGTTCTCAGCCGGAGGTGGCGGTGGCAAATCATTATTCGAATGAATTCGATGCGGCGAGTTTGGCAGTTGCCGGGGCGCGGACTTAAAGAAAAATATAAAAAGTTAACGGGAGAGAGGACAAAAAGAAATTGAGAGAAACTGGCCCTTGTATTTTCTTCATGTCTGGGTAAGCAATCCGGCTGTGCCGGGCGGGCTATTCATCATGGTTATTACCTCTGAGGAGGATGTCCGAATCTCAGGGTCGACTCTCTCTGAGGCCCATCTCCCGGGAGTCTTTAAAATAGGCCAGTCAGGATGAAGGAGTGGCCTCCGTAATTCTCCGCCCGCTTACGGGTACAACTGTTTCAGTACCGTGTCAGAACCGGCGGAGCCTGACCTCACTCCCCGACTCCCACCTGGCTTTCGCTCCCCGCCCACACACAGCGGAGTAACGTGGCGAAGCGAAAGGCAGATGCCTGTCGCAGCGTGACGCATTTTCCTTTTTTCATTAAAGGCTCAAACCTTGCACCGCCCACCTCATTTTGGGGCATAAAGGGAAATGTGCTGCTGCTGAAAGGACAAAATTGATTGAATTCAAGTGAATTTCGCCTTTAAAATAACTTTTGAAAAAATATGTAGATTGCCAAGTTACGTTCTTCGACATTCCTGAACTGGGCCAGTGAAAAAACTTAAGTCAAAGTCAGGTCACAGTTAAGTACAAACGTTTGAAATTGTGAACTTAATGAACAGAAAGCTATCTAAGGACAGGTGTGTTGGTCTTGAATAAACTTTGGAGGGTTCTTGAGCTGGAGTTGCCAATAGTGGCCATGCTATATCTGCATTCTGAATGTCAGCCTTTAGTATGAAAGCTTTTAGCGACACTTGGATCTCCTTCCAAGGTGGCATTGGGCTTATATGGGGCTTTGAGGAAGAGTTGTTTGTCTGAGGAGTTCCTGGAAGGCTGTTATTAGTTTATCATTTATGAGAGGCTGAAAGTGACAGACTGATCTCTGTAGAAAAAGCAGTCAACTCAACAGAAGTGCATACCTCAGTGTGTGCACACATTCATGTGTTTTTTTTATGTGTGTGTCATCAGATTTTTTCCGGAGATTTCCATAAATTTGCATACATACAGTATTTTTACTGTCCTTTCAGTTATTTGTATAAACAGTATGTGGGTAGCACGCGTGCCGGTGAGTTGTACGGCACGTTGAAATAAATTAGATGTATTGTGAAAACTGATCTGCCTTGAGCTGTCTCCTCTCATAGGTTCTGACAAACTAATTGCAGCTAATCTGCATAGCGGAAGTCCATTCTGTCATTTAGGCTGTCATTCCACCGCTGACTAAGGTCTGTGTTGTCATTCGGGTTTAACTGAGGTGGACACTAGCTTCCATAATCAAGGCGCCAATATAATTGAAAATAGGCTATTTAAACTCTAGCCACAATGCTCATGAGACATATTTGTTTGCCATTTGTTTTTTGTTTTTTTAATAAATGATTTGTGGGGGCAATGAGGTAGGAACATATACACTCGGCACAGTGTATGTAACCCTCTGTCTGAATTGTTGTCATCGTATTTATTCAATGTATTTTTTTATTTGCATAATTTCAGTCTGTTTGTTTTAATAAGCAAACTCACATTCACTGTTCAAGTGCATTTTAAATCTCACCTACAGCTCAGTGTAGCCCTTTGTTTTCTTGCTTGTAGCCTTGTCATGGTTAGTCAAACCATAAAGCATACTTGCAGATTTGGAGAGGCACACACACACACACACGCACACACACACACACACACACACACACACACACACACACACACACACACACACACACACACACACACACATACACACAAATAGGCTTCCACTTGAATATTGTTCACCTTTCCCCCCCCTCACACTTTTTGCGACAGAGCAGCGGTTGAATGTTCGCTGACAGCTGCATCATCGCAGTATACAGCAGTAGTACTCTGTGGCCAGAAGATGTTTGACACGCTTGTGAATAAAATCACATAACACAATCTATAACTGGCAATCACCAGAAGGGGGTGTGACACTCAAACGACTGTTGATGACCTTGAGCAAATGCATAATGGCCTCGTTTTATCATCGATACACAATCCTGGTCCTAGAGGGTTGCAAACAGCAGGTTTTCTTTCCACCTCAGCAATTATGCATTTTATTCCGCTAATTACCGCCTTGATTTAGCTAATCCATTCACTCCCCCTGTTCCCTAGGTTGTTTCAGTGTTTAAAGCTAGGCTACTCAAATTCAGCCCTCAAGGGCCTCTACTAGAAGGCTTTCCAAATCTCTTTTAGCCATCAATGGGGAGGAGGAAATCTAAATTTGTCTAATCAATGCCATGATTAGTTGAATTATGTAGTTAAGTGTGTGGCTGGAACAAAAATCCAGCTGCAGGACCTGGTTTGAGAAACCCTAGTTTAAAAAAAACAAAAAACAATACGTGGATGACGATGGAAAACCTGCTGGACCATACCCCTCAGGAACTTGATCTGGACAAGGTTCAGCTGAAGGTTTGAATGCTTTTCCTGTCTGCAATAATGGTGGTGGTACTGTGGATCACTTTCATGAGCACTAACGGCAATGCTAAAGGATCAATAAACCCATTTAGAAATTGCATGTATGCATATGCAAATTCAATGTTGCCTCTAAAACACTGTAAACATTAGCAGAAGTTTATCAGTTCATAGCTTTCATCATGGCCCTGTCGCCGGTACACAGCATTGCAAAGTATTGCTTTACATGTATGGCTGAAGTACAGTTCCAACCCTTGCCTAAAATACATCAGACTCCATTTGTGTGAAATGTGTCAGTGTTGAAATGTGAACACAGATATCATCAAAAGGACAGATGTGCATAGTTTATAATATGTGGCACACTGAAATTCAAGGGAGGGCATCATCAGACTGTTGTTTGTATGATCTTTAAATATTTAGATTTTCCAAAATGTAACTATTTAGAGAACAGAACAGGTCCCAGCCTTCTGCGGTATTAAAACAATATACATATATAAAGGAAAAGTTATTTCAGTGTGTGCTATTTTTATTCATTCATGGTGTAAGACATAAAATAATTGTGGTTTCAAGCTGTAGTGCAGTTCTTTGCCATTTTAAGCAAAACCAGATGAGAATATATAAACGACTGCAGATTCTGACAATAACAAAGTTTCCCTAATATTTAAAGAAACCTGATATCTTTGTCTAATTGTAATTCCCTGGTATAAGCCTGAAACACGATAGAAACCCAACTTAACATAAGACATTATAGAATGTTTGGGAGATTTTAAAAATATACAAACTCCCAGTTACTAACAGCCACTGATGATTATCATTTAAACAATTAAGATATTGGAATTTTTTAAATGCTATTTATTTATTTTATACTATTTTAGAATAGCCAATTCCAATAAAATGTACATGGATAACCTTTCACATTCAAATAATTTTGAAACTTCAAAAACACTTGTGATAACGGTCAAGGGACATCCCGACGACTGGCAAAATGCTTGTGCTGGGAATGATTGCCCTTACTTTCCTGAAATGAGGATCACAAACTTATAGCTGAGAACAATATGCAGCTTATGTAACGTTCCGTTCCCGTCCTGTCCGTTTTCCATGTTTTCCTTGTTTCCTTCCGTGTCATGTTGGATCCCTTGTCCGTGTTTCCCTCCTGGCTGTGGACTGGGCGTCTCCCTCGGGTACTTTTGGTTTCATTTTCCACTTTAGCTTCCGCCTATCACTCGCCCCTCTCGTTACTCACATTCCTCACTGCTGTGCTTCGGCAATCACTCCTGATTTAACATCACACCTGTTTCTCGTTTTCTCCTTCACTTCATGCACCATTTAAACCCCTGGCTGGCTGCTATTCAGCGCCAGTTCGTTGACTAACCTACCGTGTTTGTTTCGTATCCCGTTTCTGGTCCAGTGTTTGTGAGCCTGCTGGTTCATACCTGTTCGCCTGGTTTCCTGACTGGTAGCTATCTCTGCTAATCTTTCGCTGCTGCATGCATTTACCTGTTTCCCTTCAAAACCTCCAGACGCCGCAGTTCCAGTCTTCCCGCAGCTGTGTTTGTCCTCCCCGTGTTACGTACCTCCCGTACTCGTGTTGCGGTACCAGGACCTCTGCATGCCAGCCGGCTTACGCCAGTATTGCCCGAGCTACGCCGCACCTTCCAACTCGGCGGTGCATTCACCAGCTACAGTCCTGTCACAACACCCTGCCTTTAACCTCTGCTTTCTGCCCGGTTACTCAAGCTACCCGGTCCAGTTTCCAGTCCTGTTCCAGCCCAGTTTCGATCCAGTTTCCAGTCCAGTTCCAGTCCAGTTCCGGTGTTTTAGACACCTCCGTTCAAGTCCAGTTCCGGCTTGGAACAAGTTCCGTGCCGTCCCCTGTGTTCCTGAGTGGACCTTCTGGTCCAGCTTCCAGTCCAGTTCCAGTCCAGTTCCGGTGTTTTAGACACCTCCGTTCAAGTCCAGTTCCGGCTTGGAACAAGTTCCGTGCCGTTCCCGTTTCCTGAGTGGACCTCCCGGTCCAGTTTCCAGTCCAGTTCCCAGTCCAGTTCCAGTCCAGTTCCGGTGTTTTATACACCTCCGTTCAAGTCCAGTTCCGGCTTGGAACAAGTTCCGTGCCGTTCCCGTTTCCTGAGTGGACCTTCCGGTCCAGTTTCCAGTCCAGTTCCGATCCAGTTTCCAGTCCAGTTCCAGTCCAGTTCCAGTCCAGTTCCGGTGTTTTAGACACCTCCGTTCAAGTCCAGTTCCGGCTTGGAACAGTTCCGTGTTTCTTCAAGTCCAGCTCCGGCTTGGAGCAGTCCTCAGTTGGACGCTATCCTGTGTTAACTAACTAACCTGTTTTGCTCCCGTGTACAGCTTTGGGACCACCCCAACGCTTAATAAAGTTCCACTTTCTGTAATCTGTCTCCTGGTCGTTGCACTTGGGTTCGTCCCGTATCAGGATCGTAACAGAACGAACTGGCCAACAATATGGACCCAGCCGATCTGGAACAGATTCGCCACGCCTTCTCCTGCCAAACTGCGATCAGCGACCAACAGGGTCGCCGTTTGGATGATGTGCTGGAAGTAGTTAGGGGCATCACGGAGCAAGTATCCCAACTTTCGCTCCACCAACCGCTACTACGGATTCCAGCCAACCCTACTCCTTCCTCTCCCGAACCCCATCCGGAGGCACCGGCTCCCACTTCCAGCCGTGAGCCCCGTGTACAACACCCCGAGTTATATCGCGGGGGGTTGGGGAGATGTCGTGAATTTCTACTTAAATGTGACATAGTGTTTCGGATGCAGCCCTCCTCCTTCGCCTCTGACTCCAGCAAGATCGCGTTCATTATGAGCAGCCTGGGAGGGAGCGCCCTGGAGTGGGCTACATCCATCTGGGACAGCCAGGCTCCGTTATGCAGCAACTTCGCAGCCTTTACGGCAGAGATGCGACGTGTGTTTGAACACCCGACCTGTGGACGTGACGCTACCCAGCGTCTGCTTCAAGTTCGCCAAGGCAACCGCAGTGTCGCAGAAATGGCCATTCAGTTTCGTACCCTCGCCGCGGAGTCAGGATGGAATGACGCCTCCCTCCAGGGGGCTTTCCGCCAAGCTCTCAGCGAGGAACTCAAGGACCAGCTTGCCACTCGGGAGGAATCCAACTCCCTTAATAGCCTCATCAGCCTCGCTATAGCCATCGATAATCGTCTCCGCATCCGGGCCCGGGAGCGGGGGAGGAAGTTCCGGGCGTCATTCGCCCTCCGTCGTCTCTAATGTTCATTCACACTCCATCACTGGATCTCGGGCGCCTTCGGGCGGGTCCGAGGAAGAGCCCATGCAACTGGGCAGAGTTGCGGTCAATCCCGAGGAGCGTCAGCGCCGTCAGCGCACCAGATCCTGTTTCTATTGCGGCAAGCCTGGCCATCAGATCGCCTCCTGTCCCATTCGCCCAAAAGAAGGGGCTCGCCAGTAAGACTGGGCGTACTGACGAGCCCCATCGTCCCCAACCATGCTGCCCCAGGACCGCCTCATGTTCAAGGCTACTCTCCTTTGGAGGGACAAGACCCTATCTTCTTCGGCCCTAATTGACTCCGGAGCTGACGCCAGCTTCATGGATATCACCTTCGCCAGGAGGGCCGGCATTCCCACGGAACGTCTCACTTCACCCATTTCAGCTCTAGCTCTGGACGGTAGGAGTTTGGGGGTAGTTACCCACTCCACCGTTCCTATCCAATTAATTCTATCTGGCAATCATCGGGAGTCCATTCAGCTATTACTGATTAACTCCCAACAATCTGCTCTGGTTTTAGGTCAGACCTGGCTTCGCCTCCACAATCCCCATATTGACTGGAAAGCCGGTCGCATCCTGGCGTGGAGTGCCCACTGTCTAGCCAGCTGTCTCCGTTCTGCACTACCCCCTCCGGGGCCCAGTAAACCCTGTTCCATGCAACCTATACCGGATTTAACGAATGTTCCCAGCGAGTATCACGACCTCGCGCAAGTATTTTCTAAATCACGTGCTCTGTCCTTACCTCCTCACAGGCCGTATGACTGCGCCATTGACCTACTGGCTGGAGCTAAACTGCCATCGGGACGCCTCTACAGTCTGTCTGGACCGGAGAAACTAGCCATGGAGGAATACATCCACGACTCCCTCGCTTCGGGTATTATCCGTCCCTCTTCATCCCCAGTCGGTGCAGGGTTCTTCTTCGTTGGGAAGAAGGATGGCTCCCTGCGACCCTGCATCGACTACCGGGGCCTCAACCAGGTCACCATCCGTAACAAATACCCTCTTCCCCTCATTAACACCGCCTTTGAAGCCCTCTCTCCAGCTGTGACGTTCACCAAGCTCGACCTCCGGAATGCGTATCACTTGGTGCGTATCCGTGAGGGGGACGAGTGGAAGACTGCTTTTAATACCCCGTTGGGCCACTACGAATACCTGGTGGTCCCTTTCGGCCTTACTAACGCCCCAGCAGTCTTCCAGAGCATGGTGAACGACGTCCTGCGGGACCTCCTAGGGAGGAGCGTTTTTGTTTATATCGATGATATTTTAATTTTTTCTCAATCCCCGCAGGAGCATGTCCGTCACGTTCGAGAGGTTCTCCAGCGGCTGTTGGAGAATCAGCTGTTTGTTAAGGCTGAGAAATGTTCCTTCCACGCTTCCACGGTCCCGTTCCTCGGCTTCATTATCGAGGAGGGCAGTATCCGGGCGGACCCTGTGAAAATCAAGGCGGTGACAGAATGGCCCCAACCCACCTCCCGCAAGCACCTTCAACAGTTCCTGGGGTTTGCAAATTTCTACCGCCGCTTTATTCGCAATTACAGTTCCATTGCTGCTCCCCTGACTAAACTCACTTCCGTTGCCCTGCCTTACTGTTGGAATTCCGATGCCCAGCGAGCTTTCGAGCTACTCAAGGCTCGGTTTTTCCTCAGCACCTATCCTCCTTCACCCTGACACTTCTCGGCAGTTTGTCGTTGAGGTGGATGCCTCCGACACCGGCGTGGGGGCCATTCTGTCTCAACGGTCCGCCTCTGATAGCAAGCTCCATCCCTGCGCATTCTTCTCCCGGAGGCTGTCCTCCGCCGAGAGGAACTACGATGTCGGGGATCGGGAACTGCTGGCGATAAAACTGGCTCTTGAGGAGTGGCGCCACTGGCTGGAGGGGGCAGGTACCCCTTTTCTT
The DNA here is from genome assembly GCA_029718625.1 of Synaphobranchus kaupii. Taxonomy (NCBI): domain Eukaryota; kingdom Metazoa; phylum Chordata; class Actinopteri; order Anguilliformes; family Synaphobranchidae; genus Synaphobranchus; species Synaphobranchus kaupii. The sequence continues at coordinate 123,502,957 of CM056376.1, forward strand.
GTTTTTACCGACCATCAAAACCTCATTTATTTAAGATCTGCCAAGAGGCTCAATTCTCGTCAGGCTAGATGGTCGTTATTTTTTGCACGCTTTAATTTCTCTGTTTCTTTCCGCCCTGGTTCCCGTAATATTAAAGCAGATGCCCTGTCCCGCATTTTTTCCCCTCCCTCCAGTCCCTGCTGATCCGGAGCCCATTTTGCCGGCCTCCTGTGTGGTGGCTGCGGTCTCCTGGAGATTGAGGGCATTGTGAAGGCCGCCCAGACTTCCCAACCGGACCCCCGCAATAACCCTAACTCCTGTCTTTTTGTCCCCGATTCCGTCCGCTCCCAGGTCCTCGAATGGGTTCACGCCTCGTGCCTGGCATGTCACCCAGGTGTCGCCAGAACTATCGCCCTCGTCAGGAGGAGTTTCTGGTGGCCTACCCTTAAAGGGGATACCCGTGCCTTCGTCCTGGCCTGCTCGGTGTGCGCCAGGAGCAAGGCTTCCCACCAGCCTCCCTCCGGTCTTCTCCTTTCCCTCCCCGTCCCTGGCCGTCCTTGGAGTCACATTGGTGTGGACTTCGTAACCGGTCTGCCGTTGTCAGAAGGTAACACCGTCATTCTGACAATAGTGGACCGGTTCTCCAAGGCGGTTCACTTTGTTCCCCTCCCCAAGCTCCCGTCCGCCCTTGAAACCGCGGAGCTCTTGGTGCTACACGTGGTCAGGCTGCACGGGATCCCCTCTGACATCGTGTCAGACCGTGGGCCCCAGTTCTCCTCCCGAGTTTGGAGGGCGTTCTGTGCAGCCCTGGGTGCCTCTCCTAGTCTTTCCTCGGGTTTCCATCCCCAGTCTAATGGTCAGGCAGAGAGGGCGAACCAGGACCTGGGGGCCGCCCTGCGGTGCGTTACAGTGCGCAATCCTGCCTCTTGGAGCCGTTTTCTCCCCTGGGTCGAGTACGCACATAACTCCCTTAAGAGTGCCTCTACTGGCCTATCCCCGTTTGAGTGTGCTTTAGGCTATCAACCCCCTCTTCTGTCGACCCAGGAGGCCGAGATAGCTGTCCCCTCTGTTAGGGCCCATGTCCTTCGTTGTAAAAACATTTGGAGACTCACACGCACCGCACTCCTTCACGCCAATTCCCGCTCCCAACGTCTGGCGGACCTTCACAGGACCGCAGCCCCACAGTATAGGGCCGGTCAGCAGGTCTGGCTCTCCACTGCAAACATCTCCCTTCCCTCTTCATCCAGAAAGCTTCAGCCCCGTTTTATTGGTCCCTTCCCCATCATTTGTCTAGTTAACCCGGTGTCTGTTAAACTTTCCTCCCCGCCTCCCTCAAAGTTTACCCTGTGTTTCATGTGTCCCAGGTTAAGCCTGTCTCCTCCAGCCCCCTCAGTACCCCTACCATCCCGCCTCCTCCCGTCCGAGTTGTTGACAACGCCCCGGCCTACACGGTGAACCGTGTTATTGATATCCGCCGCAGGGGCCGGGGTTTCCAATACCTCGTCGACTGGGAGGGGTACGGTCCTGAGGAGAGGTCGTGGCTCCACAAGAGCCTGATCTTGGACCATTCAGTAATCCAAGACTTCCACGAACAGTTCCCTGACAAGACCAGGCCTCCGGGTACGCCAGGTGGCGTACATTGAGGGGGGGGGTACTGTAACGTTCCGTTCCCGTCCTGTCCGTTTTCCATGTTTTCCTTGTTTCCTTCCGTGTCATGTTGGATCCCTTGTCCGTGTTTCCCTCCTGGCTGTGGACTGGGCGTCTCCCTCGGGTACTTTTGGTTTCATTTTCCACTTTAGCTTCCGCCTATCACTCGCCCCTCTCGTTACTCACATTCCTCACTGCTGTGCTTCGGCAATCACTCCTGATTTAACATCACACCTGTTTCTCGTTTTCTCCTTCACTTCCTGCACCATTTAAACCCCTGGCTGGCTGCTATTCAGCGCCAGTTCGTTGACTAACCTACCGTGTTTGTTTCGTATCCCGTTTCTGGTCCAGTGTTTGTGAGCCTGCTGGTTCATACCTGTTCGCCTGGTTTCCTGACTGGTAGCTATCTCTGCTAATCTTTCGCTGCTGCATGCATTTACCTGTTTCCCTTCAAAACCTCCAGACGCCGCAGTTCCAGTCTTCCCGCAGCTGTGTTTGTCCTCCCCGTGTTACGTACCTCCCGTACTCGTGTTGCGGGTACCAGGACCTCTGCATGCCAGCCGGCTTACGCCAGTATTGCCCGAGCTACGCCGCACCTTCCAACTCGGCGGTGCATTCACCAGCTACAGTCCTGTCACAACACCCTGCCTTTAACCTCTGCTTTCTGCCCGGTTACTCAAGCTACCGGTCCAGTTTCCAGTCCTGTTCCAGCCCAGTTTCGATCCAGTTTCCAGTCCAGTTCCAGTCCAGTTCCGGTGTTTTAGACACCTCCGTTCAAGTCCAGTTCCGGCTTGGAACAAGTTCCGTGCCGTCCCCTGTGTTCCTGAGTGGACCTTCTGGTCCAGCTTCCAGTCCAGTTCCAGTCCAGTTCCGGTGTTTTAGACACCTCCGTTCAAGTCCAGTTCCGGCTTGGAACAAGTTCCGTGCCGTTCCCGTTTCCTGAGTGGACCTCCCGGTCCAGTTTCCAGTCCAGTTCCCAGTCCAGTTCCAGTCCAGTTCCGGTGTTTTATACACCTCCGTTCAAGTCCAGTTCCGGCTTGGAACAAGTTCCGTGCCGTTCCCGTTTCCTGAGTGGACCTTCCGGTCCAGTTTCCAGTCCAGTTCCGATCCAGTTTCCAGTCCAGTTCCAGTCCAGTTCCAGTCCAGTTCCGGTGTTTTAGACACCTCCGTTCAAGTCCAGTTCCGGCTTGGAACAGTTCCGTGTTTCTTCAAGTCCAGCTCCGGCTTGGAGCAGTCCTCAGTTGGACGCTATCCTGTGTTAACTAACTAACCTGTTTTGCTCCCGTGTACAGCTTTGGGACCACCCCAACGCTTAATAAAGTTCCACTTTCTGTAATCTGTCTCCTGGTCGTTGCACTTGGGTTCGTCCCGTATCAGGATCGTAACAGCTTAATCACTTTTAACTTTTAAATCACTTTCTAATCACGGACAGTTAAGCAGTCAAGCATTTTTTCTGCTTTCCCATTTCAAACCAATAATAACTGAATAGCTTCACAAGGAGGCTAAATTGCTACAATCACGACAGCGGCTGGATTCAGTCAGCATTTGACCTTAAAGAGATATTTCACCTTCGTGTGACATAAGTAATTTAGTGGAGCCTACCCAATTATATTTGCATAGCGTGGATGCTAGCAACATCAGCTGTCCCTGCTGACCGTTAACGGCATCCCCGGTAGTCCCTGTTGTCAGGTTCCCCATTCACTCCCATTCATTTTCGGGACCTCACCAAAATTAATCGTTTTAAAGCACAGACTAACTATGGCGGATAATACATCGATAAAAGAGAACATGAGGGTGAAAAGGTATGTTTTTGTTTGGCTATTTAATGTATTTTCAACATTGTATTACCTTTTAAAAGGAAAAGAAGATGCAGCAAAAAGCTTTGTTATTTTAATTCAGTGATGAATCCTTGCGCACGATAAAGTTGACGTCAGTTCATCAACTGTAGTAGGCTACCATTAGTTGTAGGTTTATGCCATAATAAAACAAAAAAATCTAACTACTCCTTGCCGTTCTACGCAGTAGCATATCCAAAAATAGTTCCACTATTATAGATAATAGCTTATAGCTCTTTTATCGATGTATTATCAGCCGTAGTTAGTTTGTGCTTTAAAACGATTCATTTTGGTGAGGTCCCGAAAATGAATGGGATTGAATGGGGACCCTGACAACAGGGACTAACGGCGATGCCGTTAACAGCCAGCAGGGACATCTGATGTTGCTAGTATTCACATAATGCAAATATAATGGGGTAGGCTCCACAAAATTCCCTTTAACTGACTAAATTAAAAGCAAGAATTATGCATTTTTCACAAACGCAGCTTGGCGAGTTCAGCAATCATTAAACTGCCTTGCCAGATTATGTCCGTGAATTTTTAAAAAAGAGATCAGAAAAAAAAAAATATTATAAAAATGATGGCCTGCATACTTTTGTGGCCCTGAAAGACCATTTGAGAAGTGTTGATTTAGATTCTAAAGGGTTTATTTCTGTAAACACTGAAGTTTGAATGCGGTTAAAACTGCATTCCTTTGAATAATATGAATCAATATAAAATTGTATTACCATTGCATCATACATTTCATTTAAATGTGTTTAGCAATTAGAATAAATTTAAAGTTTTACTGCCTTTGCACCAGATACAGAAGAAAGCAATGCTAAGCCCAAGTAAAAAGAGATGAAGAAAACAATATAGCAGAACATTTAGGGTTTTTTCCTGCATAGTCCCCATGTATTATTCTTATTTTTTAATAAGTGTAATAATATTTCAGTGTTCTCTTAAATGCACATGCTACCTTGCTTTGCCATAGCATTCCAAATATATTTTAAATAGATGCTGTTTAAAGGTTTATGGCCATCCTTATGAGGGGCAAATGACACTATATCAAATTCCCGTGCAATGTTTATTTTATGTGAAATGTGCTCACGTATTAGACTGTTATAAATGCTTCCAGCAGCACCCGTTAAATGCCTACATTTACAGGGTGGCATTCTCCACTGGAGGTAGGCCAAGATATGAGCTGCAGCAGTGCTTCCCAGAATAATTGCTCTATTTTATTTACAGAGAAATCCCAGAGACTTATCAAAACATGGCTTGCTCTAGTTTAGTCTACAGTTCATGAAAGACTTCAGTGTTGGGTGGAGGAGAGGCTGTCTGTTTTATTTAAGGGAGTTTGCTGAGGGCTGGGAGAGAGGTAAGGCACTGCAGCTCTAATTGTTTGATAGCTATCTTAAATCCAGTGAACAGAGGTTACTCCCACTGATCCATAACCTGTCATCTCACCGGTGCCTCTATAAATGTGGCTGTGAGATAAGATAAAATTTGAGGAGCAAATCCATAAGGTCAATTGGGCAAGGAGAGCAATAACAAAAAAACAAATGGCAGCGATGATCATGACAGACATAAAAAAGAGTGATAATTTCATTGACAATATTGAAGATTTTTATTATGAACACCACATTATAATTCAAATTCAGCAGTAGAGCTGGCGAACTGGTACATTGTCCATGACCTATAAATGTAGTCTTCTGACGGGTAATATTATTTAGTCTTATCTGGCTCATTAAAACGAACTTGGTCGAAAGGACTGGATCAACTGCAATAATGGTGTTAAAATGTCCAAGTCAGGTGTTACTGCTAATTACAATATTTGCACAATAGAGAGCAATGTCATACAATACGTGATATTGTTTGATTCATACAAGCTTGTAAAAAAAATGGCTAATTATTTTAAACTTTCCTTTTTGTGTTAAACGGGTCTTTATGTCTTTGGTTCCTATACAGCTGAACCTGTAGTACCAGGTCTCAATATGCCTGCAGGGAAAGTATTGTTTGTCTATATATATACAGATCCTTTCCAAAAAATTAGAATATCATGGAAAAGTATTTTTTTTCCATAATTCCATTCAAAAAGTGAAACTTTCATAGATTATAGATTCATTACACACAAAGTGAAATATTTCTAGCCTTTATTTGTGTCATTTTTCATAATTTTGGCTTACAGCTCCAGAAAACCCCCAAAACAGTATTTCAAGAAATTAGAATAGTGTGTCGAAAATCAGCATTTACTTCTGTTATTTCAGAGAATGAATATTTAGACTGAGTGTCACACTATCATCTAATTTACTCAAAACACCTGCAAAGTTTATCTCAGTTTGGTTCAGTATGGGGAAGACTGCAGACTTGACAAGAAGACCATCATTGACACCCTCCAGAAGATGGGTAAGCCACAAAAGGTCATCGCTAAGGAGGCTGGCTGTTCACAGAGTGCAGTGTCCAAGCATATCAATAGAAAGTTTAGTGGAAGGGAAAAATGTGGCAGGAGAAGGTGCACAAGCAAAAGAGATGACCGTAGGCTTCAGCGGATTGTCAAGCAAAGACGATTCCAAAATTTGGCGGAGATGCAGAGGGAGTGGACTGAGGCTGGAGTCAGTGCTTCAAAAAGCACCACGTACAGACGTATCCGGGACATGGGCTACAACTGTCGGATTCCTCGAGTCAAGCCACTCCACTCATTCTCTGAAATAACTGAAGTAAATGCTGATTTTCGACACACTATTCTAATTTCTTGAAATACTGTTTTGGGGGTTTTCTGGAGCTGTAAGCCAAAATTATGAAAAATGAAACAAATAAAGGCTAGAAATATTTCACTTTCTGTGTAATGAATCTATAATCTATGAAAGTTTCACTTTTTGAATGGAATTATGGAAAAAAAAAAACTTTTCCATGATATTCAAATTTTTTGGAAAGGATCTGTGTATATATATATATATATATATATACATATATATAATATGTATATAGAATGTTTTTGTTTTTTTTTGTACTTCGATGTGTTTTCCCATGAGCTCCTAGTTTGGAATGTATATGCCTCAGTGTGCAGTCAGATCCTGACTGTAACAATGCGCCTGCAACTGGCTTCCTCATGTCACACAGTCACAATGCCTAATGGGTCGTAGTCACGCAGTTACTAGGACATCCTCCAGCCAGCCTGTCTGTGTCAGCTGTCTACATTGTGCAGTTCTCTGGCACGGTAACTGCACAGCTCTGCTGGTAGACTTTTAGAGAATGCAGGGGCTAGTGTTCTCTTGAGCAAACTGAAGTAACACAATAGTTAGCGAGGAAGTAAATGCCTGTCTAGAAAATGTGTTTATTTAAATGTTATCTTTGTCTTGGTAAATTAAATTATGTATTTCAGTCTACTCTGCTATTCTAATCAATATGGGAAAATAAAGAACAATGTTGCAAAACACTGTCTTGCTTCATTAAGCTGCAATTCCGTCCGACCTGCAATGTCCACAGCAATTGTTTTCTCAACTGGATTTCTATTCTTGTCAAACAAATCAACAGCCGTTGATTCTTTCAGGACCACTGATACCTGTTCATTTTTATTTTCACATGCATTCATTCATTCAAATTATTTTCATGATAAATTGATAGAATAGAAAGTCTTTTAATTGATTGGTTGTAAATTAAGTGAATGAAGCATTATTAATGATTATCTGTTATTTGATTATTCAGAGGAAACATAAATCATTTGTTCCACACATGGTCCGTTCTCTCTCTCTCTCTCTCTCTCTCTCTCTCTCTCACACACACACACACACACACACACACAAGGTTTAATTACAACTCCACATGCATGAAGAGTAAAAAAAAAAGAAAAAAAAAGACAACTGAAGCTGCCATCTGTGAAAGCTGAGTGTATCAGTTTTCTGAAGTCAACTTGCATTTGTATTTGTAATTCATAAATTTTGATGGAATCCAGGGGTGTGACACAGAACCTACGAGAGCTGGGAGGTGCCGACAGTGAACAATGGACTGAAAATATAACGGAAGGGGGGAAAAATGTTGGAGCAGGCCTCTGGTGGCAACTCTTTCTCTGACTTGTCTTTGCTTGGCATGTGTGTGCTGTCTCCAAGGGCCTCTTGTCTCAATCTCAGACAGAGACAGCTTATCGGCAGCTCAGGGGGACAGAGAAGCCTCTCTGCAGAAGGCTTCAGCTGAGACAGTCACAGAGCCCTGACGTAAACGGATTATTAAAAACCAAGGCGCTCCAGGACGTTTTCACCTGCGAGCTATAGCCTCTCGAATACCCCCCGTACAAACTGCCATCCCAAAGCCCTGCACCTTTAATATCTACGCACCTTTGAAGCTAGGATCAAGTCACCTGGCACCTGTAGCATTTTGAATATATTATTGGAAACAAAAAATAGTAATAATAATTAAAAACTGGCAGTCGCAGCATACTTTCTTTTTTCTTTTTTTATCCGTAGACTCATGTGGATGTGTTTTCCCACGTCGACAGCCAGAGGGAAATGCTGCGGAAGCCAATGGAGTACGCTGGAGCAAAGAGTAATCTTTTTAATCCCTTCTTGGCTACTGCAATTCTTTCTTATTCTATTGCGCTGGTAACAGGAAGTCAAAGTGATGCAAAGCACCTGCTATGGATAGCATAATTTCCCTGCTTTAAAAAATTAACATGTAGAGAGCATCCTTTCGGCTGTGAATTGTACCAAACGGATTGATTTACATCCCTGCCCAAACCTACATCATTCAACAAAGGAAGGAAAACATTCAAAAGTCAGATGTCATACTGTAGAGTAAACAATGAGCTACTTTCAGCTCCAAGCATCCAAAATTTGAAAACTTGTTTTGTAAGGCAGAAATTCTGATTAAGGGGTAGTTAGAGAAGGTTCAGCACATTTGATTTATATACTCACCTGTGTATCTTGTAAAATGGGAAGTGCATAATTTTGTGTATGGAATTGTCAGAATCCTGTACTTTGTCTGTCTGTTTATTCTGTGTATTTATGTTTCCTGATTTATTTTGCTTATTTCCCCGCATTACCCTCGCGATTGTCTGTTTATTTTCTCCCATGTATTCTCGGTGTTTATTATTTTCCTGACTTTGTGTATTGTTTAGTATTTTACCATCACTCTAGTTCCCTTGTCAGTCCGCGTTCCATGTTTCCAGAGATTCCACTCCCTGTCTTTGTCATTGCACTATTGGGTGATTTTGGGTACATTCGGGTTTCCTCTGTATTTCCTACTAACATTAGGTTTTTAGAGTTTGCGACTAATATTATTAATTACTAATTAATCTTGAGTTTCTACCTGCAGCTGTCATTTCCCTCCTCGTTATCCTATCCCTGCATCTATCTGTGATTTTGCATTCTCTGCATGTGTGTCCATTTCCACGTTCCTCTCCTCCAAGCTGTGCACGTGTCTACCTGCTAACCCCAGGCCGTTTGTTATCATTGTGTCTATGTGCATTCCATTCCGTGTTTTGCCCCCCCCCCCCCCCCCCCCCGTTATTGTATTATTGGTCCTTGTTAACCCTCATTGTTCTCACCTGTGTACTCTCCCATTTCCCCTCCTCTGCACACCTGATTCCTTTTGTGTAATCTTCCTCCAGTGTTTTTTAGTCTCTAGTTTGCACATGTTCTCTGTCAGACTGTCTTACATTTTTCCCTGTGCCAGTGTGTTTCCCCTAGCCTGTGTTCATTGTAAGTCCTGAGACCCCCTTCCGTTTTCCGAGTTTTTGCTTTTCGATTATGTTTGTTTGCCTTTGTTGTTTTTCTGGTTTTGACCTTTTTGAATGTTTTGTGACTTTGCTTCTGCCGGCCGATTTTCGTACCTCTGCCTATGATTACCCGGTTTCTGATTTTTGGACTGAATAAACCATTATTTTGCCTCATCCTGGTCTGCGATTGGGTCCCTGTCCTGAACACCCTAACAGGAATAATGTAAATGTGGTCTGTCAATGTTTCTAAAACATAGCAAGCCCCTTAAATCCCTTTATAAAGAGGCAAGGTTTATGCTTTTCTCAAATTTACTTGTTTATGCCATCTACCATATAGGTAATCACAGAGATCAATGGTGTCATTGCTTTCTTCTTTTTATTCTTCTTATTTTTCTTAGAATTATTATAGCTTTATTGGTTTTTTTTGTCTTATATTTATATACTATTACGGGTGTGGATCAAGCTAGTTTCATTGAGTTTGTTTGAACAACATTGATGGTTTGAAGAAAAACACACAGGGCTCTATCTTGACGATCTTAGCGCATCGTTGAAAACGCATGGCGCAGGTACATTTAGTACGTGTCCAATTCCCCTTTTGCTAGTTAGAGGCCGCATATTTTGAGCACAAAGTAAGGCGCAAGGATCAAATGGGCTGAACTTAGCGTCTTCATTCATTATAGGTGTGTCTTGGGCGTAACATGCAATAAATCAATCACAATGTTATCTCCCATTCCCTTTAAAAGTTACCTGCATTTGCACCTTGGTGGATTGCTAATATAATGGCTAATTTAATAAGACTGCAAAAAGAGCGATTTACAGCTGGGGAAACCTGCTTGCGCGCAAGATTAAAGTGTACGAGCAATGAATATATATGGATCAATATTATTTGACAACGTGTTTTCATATACGCAATAATAATCTTAGACATTAGGGTTTAACACTGGCATGGGCTCCTGGTAATTCCCGACCAAACTATTTCCTATTAAATATATGCGGTTTAATTTAGTTAAAAGCACCTGCAACATCGGAGAATAAGCAACCAGAACTTGTCTTCCGTCTCACCTTAGAAAGCGCCAAAATAGCCTGCTGTTTAATGAATTTTGTTTGATTATACAATGAACAATGAAGCATTGTCAAACATCAATTCCATGAGGCTGTTCTCACAGCAGTCAGATCACAGGCAATACATTTTGCCAAGCGAAATTCAAGCTTCATCCAACTTTAATATTACCTGCATTCTGATATTGATTAATAACACAAATAGCATTATTTTGCCGTAATGATGACACTAAATACACTAAACCTGTCAGGTTGGGAACCCATAGGTTTACGCAAATTTCCCCTTGTTTTAAATTTCCCTGCTTATGGAAATATGATCAAAACCTTTTTACTGGTAGCTTAATGCTTTTAAAACGGGATTCCAGGGACAACATGCATCTATTCCAGGAGAGAAAATGTTTTATTTTTGGGAAAAATGTTAATCTCTATTTCACAATCTTGATATTTTTATCCATGCTTGTGTGCACACCTGTGTGTATCAGGCTGGAGGGTGAAAGCGTGTTGTGCACATGCCTATGTAGACGCACTTCTAGGCTATGCACCGTTAAAACGACATAGAAAGAACTGCGACATGACTTAAGACCAGGTTTTTGGTGGTTTTAGCATAAGCGATTTCTGATGGCTCAAGATAGCAATACGCCAAATATTATCCTGGCCACACCTCATCTTAAGACCAACCCACCCAGTTAACTTTCTTTGGGTGTAAGATCACTTAAATGACATAAGCGCTGGTCTGAAAATAGCAGACACTTGCGTTTGGGTTAGCACCGCTTAGCGCTGGGTGTAAGATGGTGACATTTGTGCCGCATGCTCTATGTTGTTATGGCAACATTTATTTGCAGTATAGTGATAATATAAGATCTAATGCATAATTAATCTGTGAGAACCAACATATGTTGAAAATGAGAATTGTGTGAGTGAATATGAACTGTCAGCATTATTATGCAGATTTCATGAACACATCTATAGTTTGAGTACATGAAATATAAGTTGCCACTTCCAATATAGAAATAGTGTGAAGTAGCTACTCCCATGTTTAATTATGTATGAAGCATATGATCTCATATAAAAGGAAGGTATCATTCAGGACATTTTTGAGAACAGCATGAACTTTACTGGATCAACATGATTTTTGATGAAATACTATACAGCCCGAAGTATTACGTTTGGATCATTTTGTTTGGACTGGACAACAGCTTGGAACATGACTGACACAACATGTAACAGACTCCAATGGTGTAGGTTTGATTTTACCATAACTGGGGACACATTTTGCCAACACGCTAATAATGTACATGATGTACAGACACAGTTTTATTACAGTCTATGCCTCAGCTGTGCAATATGACTTGAACAATAAAACAGGTTTAAAAGTGTGCTTGTTGCATTTTGCTCAGCGAACTTCATTAAAGGAATTTAGTCACAAAAACAGCTCATGAAAGACCTAACAGCACATTGACTCTCTTCTATCTGACCATCTCATTTATATGTATGCATATGACTTGCACTGATATGCTTGTATTGATACTGGACGTATATGGATAATATGCAAGCACAGTTATTGTCGTTATGATTTAGGTCATTTCATGGCATTAATTAGCATCTTGTCAGTACATGACATCAATTTCATTTGAATGCAGTTGTGTCTTGTGTGTTTTATTGTTACATATTTGTCTATTACTGTTTTGTTTTGTACTAGGCCATATTTTGTGTGGAGTCCAGGAAGAGATTTTAAGGTTTATTGACTCTGTTGTTGCTGGCTGTAAATACCGTCTCTTCTTTCTTGGCTTCATCAGTGAAGAGATGGCGGTGCCATTGCTACAAAAATCACATTTTCCCTCCGAGAACAAGTTTGAGGCAAGCTGATTGCAAGCTTAAACAAAAAATAAATAAGATTAGCTGGAGGGGCAAAAAGGGCACGTGGAAACAGAGTTAACAGGGGATATATATACTCTGACCCTTCTATATATTTCCATGTATTTAGATGTAAAGAATATTTATAACAGTATTAGAAGTTATGGGAGGTCCTCAGTCAGAGGGAGATATTAAACATATTGAGAACCCCTGTTGTATGTGGTTGTTTTCATTTCTGTTAGGGACCCCCCCCCCCCCACCACCACGCAAAATAGTGACTGTACTATGAACATCTTTACATCCATTAACACATCTCCTGCTTGGAAATAAATGGCTAATTATTTTATCTTGACATCATCCTTATTGCAGCCAATACACTATACACAAAACCCGAGGATTTTAACAGCTGATTGTGATCCTGATGCTGTATGGAACTATGGATTTATTCACCATTTTATGTGCCTGTGATCTGTGTGTCGGCCACAAATTAATCCTGAGCAGGTAGGTTTAGGCCCACCGGCTGTCTTTTTGGGACCAACGTTATACCTACCAGCTAACAGGTTGAGTTAATAAAATAAAGAATATACCTGGTTTTTGAAAAAAGCTGCTAAAATGATCTTGTGTGATCTCTGCAGCTGGTGGTTTAAACACATTGTCTGCCTGGACGAAAAAGATTTCTATCATATTCCTGGAGACCAACTCAGAATCCAATATAAAGCCAATCAAAATCCGTTGCCAGATGCTATGATATAGAGTTCCAAAAGTACCAAAAACTGAGTTTAGTTTTAAAGATGAAGAAATCCCACTGTCACGTTGACTTCCACGGCAGTGCCTCTGCTGCCGAGGTCATGCCAGATGAAATAATTATCTAAAGATAAAATTAGTAATTCATTAAAATGGATACTCCCACACGCAATGTCAAACCGCTGGAAAACCAGTTATACAGAAAAATAAAATAAAATAAAGTTATGCATCGTGTGTTTGTAGCAATCTGGTAAATTCCACACAGTGAAGTAGTAACCAAGAAAGGAAAGAGAAAGGTAATGATGAAGGGAGATATCTTAAATATTTATTTTCACAAAATTAGGCTCTCATTGCCTTCAAAGGTAAAAGATTAAGTATATGTTTCACACTGATACTACAAACTATAAAGTTCCCACACAATTAGTTAATAATGCATAAAACAGATTTGTCAAAACTCATACTAGGAGCAGTGACCATTGGACTGTTAAAGACCAAGTGCTGCATGCACTTTTCACAGCTGGCAAAATAATGAACATTGGTCTCATTTCATCTAACATTGAAGTTAGCATAGATAAATTGTTCAGAAATTTAGGGCAAATATAATATAAGCACCGGATTGGCAGTGTGTGTATGCTATATGTATTTTAAGTGCAGTTGTGGCTGTCATGAAATGTTTATCAACATGGCGAGTTATTCAATTCATTGAATATCATGTGAAATTGGATATTTAAGATTAAATTAAACTCCCCCACACCCCTTTCAGTACCATTAGCAGTGCTCTGTGTACGGTACAGAATAGGACTTGATATTGAGCAGTACTTCTCCCCGGATGAGTGATCTTACAGTAAAGGGCCACACGGCTAAGCACACAAGCAATTTTCTCCCTCCTCATTGTGAAGGAAAATAAGTTTCTGATGCTTGGAATAACAATGATTCGTTTAGCTTTAAAAGACCCGTTGTTCGCTGGGTTTGATTCCTTCCTTGGTTTCCATGATTGAATGATAAATGGCTTCAAGGGCAAGGAATCGCGATATGCTCATGCAGAGTTTGGCCTGCTTTTGTTGGTACCCGACGCATGATCAGCCCAGGAGAGGGAAAAGTCATTCTTTCTCATCTTCAGCCAGGCAAATGTCATCGGAGTGAGCAATTTAAACAAAGGCACTTACTGAAATTTATGGCAAAGTGAAACTTTAATGCCACAGTGACTATGAATGTGAGACCAGCCATCTTATTATTTATGTACCAAAGGTTTATGTCTTGTGTAAATACAAGTCCTTTAAAGAGTGACTGTGTGTGTATTTAGCACCCTGGACACATGTAGTAAATCAAGCTAAATATCACCAAGAAGCTTTAAGGCACAGTGATGTGAAAACACCAGTTTCCAAATGTATACCAGATCTCACATTGTAAATGTGTATGTAGTAAGGAATACGTAAACCATGTGGAGCATTTCATGAGCATGCTACACAGAGAACATGCCTTAAAGGGTAATATTGCATGAGTCTGAAAACAGAGTGCCAATCCTACCTCTGAAGTACAAACCACAATTCCAAAAACGTTGGGACAGTATGTGAAATGCACATAAAAGCAGAAATCAGTGATTTGTAAATGATATTTTACATATATTTAATTGAAAACAGTACAAAGAAAAGATACTTAATGTTTAACCTTATCAACTTTATTTTGATGCCTGCAACACGTTCCAAAAAAGTTGGGACTGGGGCAACAAAAAAAAAAAAGACTGGGAAGTTCAAAACACACCTGCTTGGAACATTCCACAGGTTAACAGGTGATGCTATCATGACTGATTATAAAAGGATATCAACAATCCAGAACAAATGATCTTGTCCAGTTTCTCTTTTTCCCCTTTATATGCAAAACACTTACGCATTCTGTTTTTAACCAACTCTTTAATTTTCCATCTCAACATGGTATCCAAGATGCACCCAATAATTGGGCAAGACATGATTTTTTTTTTTTATATAACAACACATTTACTGTTACAATGCATTTCGTCTAAATGGCGAATATGGGAAATTACTACATTATATTGCTTTATTCTTAAAATGTTGCTGGAAGTCAATTAAGATTCACTGAATTGTTTTTAATGTTTTTCTTGCATATGTTTTATTAATCAACGATATATATTATTAATAAACTGGCTAAGTATGTTTGATTGAATCTAGGGGTAAATCTAACCAGAGGGCTTAAACCATGTTAATGATTTTAAATAGAAATGTCAAAGTAAATAAATGAATTAATTAATAACTGCACCCTTCTTTGACTTGAAATTAAATGAATGAAGGTCACTACAACCTTTTATGGTCCACTATCTGTGACAACGAACACTGGAATTTTAATAGAGCTCAAGTGCCTTAGTGCTGTTACACACACATTTTCCTCGTCCTGTGTGGCCAGTCAGTCACATTATGCAAGTGAACCGGAACACAGAGTCATTTACAATTTACCAGTGCACTGACACCAGCTGAGAGCTTTGGCCAGCATGAAACTAGGATTCCTTGTTTTATCAGACACAGCCCCCTGCCAGCTCACATCACTTCATTATAGACAGCAGTTTTTGACCTTCTAAGATTGTAAATAAGACAAAGCTATAGTCACTCGGGGAGTCCCTCAGGGTTCTGTCCTTACCCCACTATTTATTACAAACACTTTTTTTTCTGTCAGCCAGATCATATTTCATTTTGTACATATTATAGAGGATTATGTTCAAACAACATCTGGCACTTCATGGCAGGTGCCTTTACCCTCACACATCGAACGCGAACAATCAGGGGTCGACCTGTAGCAAAACTGGGACAGAGGGTGACAATGTCAGAATGTCCCCAGTAAGTTAGATACCAGGAGGTCGTTTTTAACACCATGCCTTAGAGTATGCATGTTTTACTTGTTCATAAGCTATCCTTCTGTTGCTCAGCCATGCATCTCTCTCAAGATGTGCACCATTTATTGTGATTTTACCACAGGTAGATTTGAATGAGCACCACTGTCTCAAGCTTTTAGTGTCGCACTGTGGCATTTACATTGGTGCTTAGAGGCATCACTGTGAAAGTCCCTGGCCAGCATCAGAAAGCACCACCCTGCACAGCCTGAGATTGTATTTGAAAAGAAGCAGTGCATTTTCCCATTCAAGAAGCAGAGTCAATCTAGGGTTTAATGCTTTCCCTTGATGGTGACAGCTGAAGTTTTGCAAGGATTTGAAAAGTGACATGGAGTTGCTATGCTTTCTGTTGGACCTGTAAGTAACATTACCTCTAGCTATCCAGCTAGGTAGTGAGATGACCAAAGTCGGGTACCTTTTGTATCAAATTAATAACAATGTAATATGACGTTGTACTTGAGAAAATACATATTTCTCACTTCCACAGTTTAAACCAGGAAGCGGGCCTGATCACAAGCTTGCCAATGGGTTTGATACAGTTATATAATGAAATAAAATCATCTTTAAAAATTCAGATTTTGTCATCCACTCTTGCAACAGGAGAACAGTGGCCTACACGTTAAAATCCTTAAAATCATTGCCAACATTTAGGTTGCGAACGATAGAATCCTCGATTACAACTGGTTTCGTAACAGACGGCAAGAAACGGTAGGCAGATGAAGCAGGGGTCGATGTGTTAGCTGAGAACTTCAAAACAATTCCAAAAGTGTTTATTTAATCGTTATAAAACTGCCTAATTACTGTTACCATGCATATACAACAATGCATGTTGCTAAAATGCTATTTTTTTGTATCTTCTTATTTTGCTTGCTGCACTCATCCCTGTTTCTTGCCCTCAGCAGAGGTGAGTGGCAGGGTTTAGGATGGAGGAGGAGACGTATTTGATTGTAAACACAGGATCACAGCAAGGCTAAATCTCATACAAAGTGCACCTTCAAACACTTTGAATACAATTTTAATAGCCTATACATGTGTGCAAGAAACAAAACTTCTTCTTTCTTAACTGCTGGAAATGTGGAGGGTATGGGCAGCATTGGTTTAGAATAGGGCTTCTGCTTATTTGCTTATTTTAATATATCACTGTATCAATGCAGACTCATTCAATATACAGTACAGTACCAGTCAAACGTTTGGACACTTCTACTCATAGAAGGGTTTTTTCTTTATTTCTACTCTTTTCAAAATGTAATTGTGCAGTGCTAAACCTTACCAGGTGTTAAACAAATCAAAAATATCTTATATTTTAGATTCTTCAAAGTAGCCAACATTTGTCTTGATAACAGCTTTGCACACTCTTGGCATTCTCTCAACCAACTTTAAGAGGTAGCCATGACTGGGATGCTTTGCCAACAGTCTTGAAGGAGTTTCTACATACTGAGCACTTGTTGGCTGCGTTTCCTTGACTCTTCCCAAAATATCTCTATTGGGTTTAGGTTAGGTGAATTGGGTTTGGTCATCTGATACATTACTCCCTCATCTTTTGTCAAATAGCTCTTATGTAGCCTGGAGGTGTGTTTTGGGTCATTGTCCTATTGAAAAACAAGCAAGTGCAAACCCGATGGAGAAAGCTGTGATAACCAGGCTGGTTAAGTGTGCCTTCAGTTCTAAATACATTTCCGACAGTCTCCTCCGCCATGCTCCAAGGTGGGAATGGTGAAGTTCTAATTACAGTTTTTTTCGATTGCTTAAGCACAATTTTGAAAACAGGGCCCGGTTTTTCAAAACACTACACACAATTAGCACAACCACACACCCAATTAGCAGAACACCTCAGATCCTTTGCTAAATGAAACACTCTTGTAAAAACTATACACTAATTTATAAAAACCATATTTTGTTACCATATGAAACACACACATTTCATATGACTTAATTCTGTTTGAACCAGTTACACACTGCTGTTGCTAACCTAAAACACTTTTAGCAATTCTACTTCTCAGTGATTAGAGTACTGTAAGTGAAGTACACAGAGAAAGTGCAAATATACAATAAATTCACCAAACACTACACAAGACCAATGCCGCAGACTGATGAAAATATAATTTATTTCTCTCCATATACCCAAATCAGTCAACATGTCAACATGGAGAATCACAACAAAACATGTCCCAGTTGTCATGCTACTACAGTAGTGTGCATAACACTGTAAGCTCAGCAAATATCAGACAAACATAAAATACTGTATCCAATACAGGTTACAATTACAGTAAAAAAAGAAAATCTGAAAAAAACTGAAAATACAGTACAGAAAATACTAGACATTATCTCTTCGCCTAGCTGGATGTGGCCAGATAATTTCATCAACATCACAGGCGATATCCTCATTGGCAAGACAAAGTGGGAAGAACCGTCTTGAATGTCGAATCCATCCTTGCACAGCTGCGGCATCGATTTGGTCACAGGCCTCCTCCATGGCCTGAATGAGGGGTACCTGAGCCTGGGGCCGGAGATCGTAAACCCTCCACCGCCATGCCGAGAAAAACTCTTCGATTGGGTTTAGAAACGGAGAGTATGGTGGAAGGTATAGTACTGTAAACTGTGGATGGTGTTGAAACCAGTTCTGGACCATAGCAGAGCGGTGGAATTACACATTGTCCCAGATGACAATGTATTGCATCTGGTGCGTTTGGTTTACTGTTGTAACGATGTTGTGCAATCGGTCCAAAAATGTGATAATGTGAGGTGTGTTGTAAGGGCCCATATTGGCATGACGGAGGAGGACCCCATTCTGTGTAATGGCAGCGCAAAGGGTGATGTTACCCCCACGTTGCCCTGGGACATTGATTATAGCCCTGTGGCCAATGATATTTCTGCCTCTCCTTCTTGCTTTTGTGAGGTTGAACCCTGCCTCATCTATGTATATGAATTCATGCGGGATTTCCTCAGCATCCATCTGTAAAACTCTCTGAAATACAGTGAAAGACAAGATTGTGTAGTTCAGCATAGATCTAGTATACAGTACATTTACATGTAAAAAGGTTACGTGTGCAGTATGCAACATCACAGTGCTAAAGTGAACAATACATACCTCCACATACTCATGCCGCAGCTGTTTGACCCTCTCTGAATTCCGCTCAAAAGGCACTCGATAAAGTTGTTTCATTTGAACCTGATTTTTTTTTAACCTGTTTTCTTGTCGAAATGTCCTAATGACAGATGCCACTGTATATCTGCTAAGATTTGTCTGAACTCTTAGTCCAGCGTCCCTCAGCGTCAATCCGTGGTTCACGACATGGTCAACTAGTGTTTTCATTTGATAAATTTGGTCCTCTTCTTCTTTGAGCACGTTCTCCTCCTGCTTCAGGTCTTCCTCTTCCTCTACCTCCTTATCCTCCTCTGTGGATTCCCCCTCTCACCCTCACTCTTCTTTTTCTGACTCCTTCCATTTTGGTTGAAGACAGGTGAACTCACCTGCTGCATTTTTATAGTGCTTAAACCTGATTGGTGTGTCTACAATTAAGCAATCATGTGTTTGCGCACATGATGGCTGTGTTTAACCAATTGGCTCATATGTGTGGTAATTTGACAGTCAGTGCTTTGGAATTGCAAGGAAGTGACATCATGATATACTTCTGTGTCTAATGTATACAAGTGTGTTTAGTGTTTTGCAAATCACTGTGTGTATTGTTTTGCAAAAAGTGTGAGGTTGACATTGTGCTTATAGTGGTGCAAATCTGGGCCGATGTTTTGCTCCTTGAGTGTAAGGTTTTGATAATTGTGTAATACTTTTGATTTTAGTGTTTATGCAATCAAAAAAAACTGTAAAAGCTACTTTTTGGGGGTGCATTTCAAAAAAATTTACATTTTTGTCTTGGAAATAAATTCATGTATATGCATGAACTTCATTATTGTTTTTTGTCTAAGACAAAAAATTCCAAGCATTTAAGCATAAGCCTTTAGATCAAAATTTATTTAGGATAGTGAGATACATACATTCAATCAGGTATGTCCAAACATCTCATATATGTGTGTGTGTGTGTGTGTGTGTGTGTGTGTGTGTGTGTGTGTGTGTGTGTGTGTGTGTGTGTGTGTGTGTGTGTGAGTGTGTGTGCGTGCGTGCCTGCGTGCGTGCGTGTGTGCCTATGTGAAAACATACACAGAGACTGTTATAATAATAATCATAATAAACTGTCATAATAATCTCACAGCAACAATATCGTTTTTGATAATTATTAATGGGTTTCTTCAGTGCGATCACACTTCTTTATTTGTTTATTAATTTATGAAAAGGCCATCAGTGTAGGACCACGGCAGTACAATGAAACGTTTGTAACAATACAACATTTCCACTAAAATCTGCCATCAGGATATGATAAAAGGTTTGCCCTTGAAGATCGGCACAGCACAGTACTTTGAGCTTGTATCCCCCCTCCCCCTCGTGTTAGCCATTGTTACATGGAACACTGAACGCCGCGTGATTGGCTAGATGCGCATGTTTGCCATGCAAATGCAAATGTGGGTCTGAGAGGCTAGCTGACAGAGAGCAATGCGGAAGACCACATTAGGGCCCAGAGCCAGAACAATACAGAGTTGAAAAAAAAAAGATAGGCGCTGTCGAGATGCTTTATGCAGATCCAACCGGGTAAAATCATTTGCGAGAACCTGCACTGCCATCTACATCTCGAGTTTAATAGGCTGCGGTGGCTCAAAGGCCCTTGTGACGAGAATGCAGGGGAAAGGGATGGCTGACAGGGAGACAATACTCTGTACGCACGCAGGTGTTTTGAGGGGGAGCCAAAGCATTCAAATGGGTACCATGAAATGTCTCACGGATTTACCAGCTACCAGCAATTTCTATCATTTTCGGGGGGAAAAAAAGATAAAAGGCATACGTATTCCTTAATGGGCTTTTATTATTGACACACGCCGGTCTGAAACATAGGAGCAAACTGTCCTTTGATTGGACCATTATACTGCTGGAGCGTGGTGATTTTTGATGAATGAGGTGAAAATCCCACTGGAATGACTCAATCTCTGCCAGAGGCCTTGGACTATCGATCTGCCTAAAGAATTATATTACTGACTCTTTGAGCTCTCAGTTTTTTAATAAAGAGGTGAGAAGCAGAAGAAAACTGAATTCATTTAACAACAAAGATATGCTGATCAGAATTAATAAAAGATGCCTTTACCAGCATGGCCTCGTAGCATAATCTGTCCTCTGAATTGCCAGGGGACCTCATTCCAACCCCATTTGTGATCACTGTGAGAAAGAGAAACATGTCAAGTGTGCCTATGTGGAGGATATTACAACTTGCAGCTCACAACTTTTTATTTATTTATTTATTTATTTAATTGAACATGAGAAAGATGCCAGGGGCCATTACACTCCTGACAATATAGAGAACAAAAAGCAAACAATTCGATGGCTTCTTTTATTCAGTGAAATCTCATGTAATAAATGTTGAATGGAGCAATTAGAGGAAGGTACCATCACAAAATAATAATAATTAAAAAAAGCATCCAGACCATTTATAGCAAAAATATTATATCTTGGACAAAATAGTTCAGTTTGCTATTTCAAATTGTTGAACTTTAGCAGTGAAATTCTCAGTTCAACAATTGCACAAACAGAACTGTTGGTGCTGATGTATGATACCCAAAGATAAGAGTGTTATAAGGTATTGCAATCATCTTATAGCCCATCGAGAAATGGCACTCCAAATAAAGCACTTTAATGGGTTTCCCTATCCTAAATTCCCCTATCTGAGATATTATCAGCCCAGGCATACCTGATGCAGTTTCAAATGGAGGGAC
This sequence comes from Synaphobranchus kaupii, assembly GCA_029718625.1. NCBI lineage: Eukaryota > Metazoa > Chordata > Actinopteri > Anguilliformes > Synaphobranchidae > Synaphobranchus > Synaphobranchus kaupii. The sequence goes on from CM056376.1 coordinate 123,524,477, forward strand.
TATCTATAAAAAGGGTTAATTGATAATTAATAAATAGTTAATTGATGACCTGTTATGGATGTAAATACCCTCGAATTAAAGCTAGCAGTCTGTATTTTAAACACATGTTCATTATTATTAATATTGCGCCTCGCTCAAAGTATAATAATAATAATAATAATATTGTGCTGGTATTTGCCTGCAGCCATACCACCGTGCATTCGCCACATGCCACCTGTTTATGGTCCCTGGTATTTGTGAGCAGCCATAACAATAATAATTGAAGCTAAGCAGATCTGTGCTTGGTTAGTACTCGGATTGGAGACATCCTGGGAAAACTCAGTTGCTGCTGGATGTGGTATTGGTGGGCCGGTAGGGTGCAATTGTCCATATAGTTAAATAAACTGCAATGCCTCAGTCCAGTGATGGGGACACTGCTGTAGGAGATGTTGTCTTTCAGATGAGTCGTTAACCTAGGGCCCTGACTCACTGTGGTCATTGAAGATCACATGACACTCACACAGAGTAGGGGTTTCCCAGGTGTCCTGGCTAAATTCCCAACCTGACTGGTGAGCATCCTGGTGCAACATGGCTGTCATTGCATGGCTGCCATTGCATCACCCAGTTTGGTGTTACACATTGGATTGGTTGTGCAAGAGGTGAATTGCACCCTCGTCATTGTGAAGCGCTTTGAGTGTTCATTGTTGTAGTAATAGATGAATGGATACATAGCTTATGTTGCTAACCTTCCAAATACCCAACTGCTATTAAAATTGCACTACTTGATTAAGACTATACATAACTTACTTTCAACCCTATGAGACTGGAACTCTCCACTGAGTTTTTTTTAAGTGTGACTTTAATCCACTGTCTTTGTGCAATTGCACTTTTGACCTTGTATTTTTTTTTTACCATAGATGGATCTTTCTACACAGACAGGCAGATGATGTTTATACTGTAGGCCACAATTAAAATATGAAAAGCTTCAAACCCCTTTTTTAATTGCTGAAACTGAGAAAAATAAAAAGAGAAAAGACATCAAAGCAGCACAATTTGTTAAAATTCAAAGGCCATTTTCGAAATCCATTTAGAGACATCCTATTCTTCCATCATAAAAGTGGCCTCTGACAGACAGGGCAGCAGGCTGAGTACTATGATTTTAGAATCCTGAATTAATTAATTAAATAAATAAATGTCCAATTGTGTTGCAGTTCCATACATTTTGTAAGGTGGTAAAAAGGCCCTCTCGTCTCTCTCTCTCACACACACACACACGCACGCACGCACACACACACGCACACACACACACATTAATGCATCACTTTTATCTTCCAGCAATAAAGTACCACTTTTGACACATTTAAAACATTGTTCCACACTACTGAAGGGCAATTGTAACATCAAACATTATTAAATACATGTTGATTTTCAAAACAGTATTTAAAAAATAAATACTAAACTCAACACAGCAAATTAAGCTCATTTTTAACCGATGGTAATTTGATCACTGATAGTTTTTAGCATAGCTCATAAGAAGTACACACATTGGCAGATATGCTCCCACATATGGAACATATTTGGGCTGTTGACTTTGCACCTTCTCCAGCCATGCAATGGAGTAATTTAAAATCCAATCAAATAATGCACTGTATAAGAAAGGCTCTTTAAATTAGGTTTGAAAACAGCTGCCCCAAGCATATGAACCATGATTTGAGGAAATGTTGCTTAATTACAAGAGCAAACCTTTGTAAATTGCATAAACTTATTCAATTTAGGAATTAATTCAGCACATAAAAGGCTTATAGAAATTAAAATACCCTTGGGTGCTTTAATTTGACATCTATGAAAACTTTTGGAACAATCTGGAATACATTTGAGTCGGCTCTTTAAAATTTATATCACATGTACAGTTGTACACTCGTACCATAGTATTACTTGATCTTTCTCCGATGTGAAATTTCCAAAAAGTAATTTTGTACATACGTACGTGGTGTGACTGCTACTTATCCCAATGTCCCAAAACCTATTGTAATCACATTGTATGTATTCCATCACAGGAAATAATTAAAGAATAAGAGCCAAAAGAATAATCAAATAATAAACAGTTGCCATTTTAATTTTGTTAGCTGTCAATAGTCTTTGCATAAGGCTTCTGAAATGCACATATTGTGAACACAACTGGGCAGTCCAAATAGGGAGAAACAATGGGAAAAATGACAGAGCTTTAAAAATGCCAGTTCCTCAGAGTTTTTCTTGGGCTTTAGCAATGGAGACCTCGGGGAAATCAAACTGGTGTATGAATTTGCAGAGTACATATTGCATTTATGTTCACGAGTCAACTAATCCATAATGTGCAAATCGACTCTCAGAATGTGGACTAATTCATGTCTTCGTCACTGAGTATTCCAAGGCAAATTTAAGGACAGCCTTAAAGTGAAAGTCTGTAATTGGCAGCCCCTTGTTTTGGGGAATAATTACATGCTGATTGTGAACTCCTTGTAAATAGTGCCAGCCTAAGCAAAGACCCAATAGTCTTGTGGGGATGATCAAACATTTCCACTAATTGAGAGGTAAATTACATAGGGTGGTTATTTGATTACCTTTCTGTATCTGGAATTGCAAGAGTGTTGTAATCAGCATCCAAGTTTATTGGGGTTACAAGCCAAAGAGCAAGTGTTCCCTTAGCATTGGGATGTTTCCATTGCAGTAGGTGTGTTTAGACGTTAACATAGTCCACCTTTTCAGAAGTACAATTTAAAGAATAAAACAAATATGAATAAGACCATGATGACATGAAATATTGACATATAAAAGGAATAACAATACTTTATAGAGTGGTTAGGGATTTGGGCTTGAGACCTGTGGTTTCAAATTTTAAGTGGAACATTGCTATTGTACTATTGAGCCTGGCAGGCAGTTAATTTTTAGTATGTTAAATGTTATTCAACGATATGTTTGTGGGAAAATAATTAAATATAATCATATCATCATCAGCATTATTATTATTATTATTATTATTATAAAAAATAAGGTATTTAATAATGCCAACAAAATAAATAGTGAGTGCATTTATTATTATTAAATTATTTATTTATTTTTTTGGGTGGTGGGGGGGGGGGTCGATGGGAGATTGTAATCGCAGATAGGAGGGGAATTGTAAGTACAGGGAGCAGGTGCAGGTCCCCTAGAAGTCTAGGCGAGGAGGACATTGGGTTAACTGAAAAAATGTATATCCTGAACAAAGTGAACAAAGCAAACTTTACATTGTTACTGTGTTGTTGACATGGCAACCGGGTGTGTGCCCCAAGACAGACATTTCTAAATGTGGAGTATGATGAAAGCAAAAACATTTTGGTATATATTGTATTGGCAGAGATTAAGTGGTCATTTAGAGGCAATCTAATGTTTTTGTATTTCTATATCATATTTTAAATGAGATGTATGAAATACTGGCTAATGATCCCCATATATGACCCCCATATCTTCATGAAGGCCCTTCATCTTTCTGATGTATAGTACAAGGACTTTGGAGAGAGCAGAGTATGTAATCAATGATGCAACTGGACTGTGGTCAGGGCATCTGCCTCCTGTCATATGTGGATGAGAGGCACTGGCCTTTTTTACTAACCATTGAAGTGCACCTGAAGTAGCTCTTTGAGACCAGGAGCTTGGGAGGGATGGATGAAAGCTATTTGGAGTGATATTGTGTGCAGTAGAAGACAGGGGCTGGTAATCAGTCAAAGGGTACAGGTATTTGACACATTCCTAGTGGCACATAGCCGGCTTTGAATGAGGCGCATTGAATTGTTTCAGAGAATGTCTGGTTCTATATATATATATTTTTTTTTTTAAGTGTTAACTACAACATGGAATTTACCTTGAATAAGAGCATCTCTTAATCATGTCACATAAAAAGATTGAATGAAGAGCATTTGCATTTGAGCCTGGTGAAATTACATTTTGACAGAATCTGACCACAAGGCAACCAACCTATCATCTAACTGACTGGTGGCAATCACAGGGGGATAAATTAGTTTGCCTTCCTGGTTCCTTGCCTTCGACTCCAGTCATTAGAGGGTTAGAGATACCTTGTAGGATCATTGAAGTTCCTTTGTGCTGTCTCACCTTTGTGCAGAAGAGAAAGCTGTCTTTGAGACCAAACCTTAATAACGTGTTATTTTCTTAGTGACATCTTGTTTTGATCACTCGAGCCAGTCACAGCAACATCTGATCATACCATTAAGGGTAGCCCAAGGGTAGCTCAAAGCCACTCTCACAGGGAATGCCTGCTGTCAAAGTCTGTCTGAAACACACAGTGTGTCACTGTGTGGTAGTGTTCTCTCCTGAGATTGTGAGAGAGTCAATGACATTTACCAGACAGATGTACCAATGCTCGGTATGGCAAAACAAATACTTCTCCCATGTTTATTTTGTCAACATTTTATTAATCTGTATTTTTGAGGTGGGGTGCAATTGTACAAAATCATTGTCTAAACAATGAATAAATAAATAACAACATGTAAATAAAGAAATAAAATAAATGTACTATACAATGCAAAGAGGTCAATCGGAAAAAGTACGATTGACAAGTCAGGATATGCACAATTGGCTCGCTGAAAATGTAGCTGTTGAATTGGTTTAAAAATACCGTGTTCATATTTGAAAGTTCTGTATTAGAAGCTTGCAATATGCTTAATTGGAATTGTGTTGCATGAAATGTATCTGGAATTGCATATTGCATACATATCTGGATTTAGCTGTTTTTATTCAATACAATCAAAATTGACTTTTTGTCTTGTCTTGGCTTATTTATTTATTTATTCTTTCAAAATAAATTCCTTATTCCTTATGTCCTGCAAAGCCTTTAGCTATAGCCATATCCAGAATTACTAAGTTACCCCTCCAAGACTCTGGATGGTTCTACACTAGTCGCATCCTGAATTTTTTTTACCATTGAAACAGAAATGCGTGACTTACCTGACCCTACAGAATCTCCCTCAGAAATGCATAAACAGTCTCTTGCTCACCTCCTGGCCAGCTACTGATGGAGTCACTGTCCCAGCCAACCAGCACATTGGTGAACATTCTGCTTAGATTCCCATTTGGTCGTAAGGTAACATTATCATAATAACATCTCCAAACATATCTATCATTCCAACATATTATGTCCAGGTCACAAGAAAACATTCTATTCAGATTCAGGTTCAGATCTTAATTTATTATCCTCCCTTGAGGGAATTTGTTTCCGCATCTCACAGTCATCCGGAAAAGAAAAACGCACCGAAACATTAAACACAAAATCTAATTGCTGACAAGGCACCTTTACCATAGACACAGGCACATTTAAGACAGACAGAAAAAAAAAAAAAACTATTTAAGATTTATAGCATGTGGCACAAACCCTCTCTTGAAACAAACAGTTTTATAGTGAGGCCAACGATAGCGCCGCTGTGATAGCAATTGCTCAAAGCAGCAGTAGAGTGGGTGTTGCATGTCTGCAACAAGAATGCTCGCTTTCCTCTGCACAGCGCGCTCATTTAGGACTGTTAGAAAAACACCGCCAGCTGTTATGTCACACCCAAGCATGCACCATGCACCCCAATTAGCTTCAAATCAGAAAGTAACATCCTCTGGTGCTTCTCATTTGGTTGTGAAGGAAAACATAATGGATGGTATTTGCCAGTATTCAGAATGCAAGGGAAATGCTGTAGCCTACTGTTGCTATACTGTTTCCAACACTTAATAAACAGGCCATGTTTGATGTTTGATGATGATTACCATGCACAATTTCGTTTTTTAAAACTAAAGTAACAAAATTGAATGATGTTATAAGACCAGTCTATGGTGGTAAAAGAAGCGCAAAAGCTATTTGTTGGCTGAGAGTGATGTATGGCTCGTTAGTCGTTTTCAGGTTTTTATGAAATTGCCGACCTGTCCAATATTATTGGTACCGTAACTGTACTGCACAAACATAGCCTCAAGGCTCCATCCAAAGTTATGTTTGCAAATTATTAATAGAAAGGGCTGTCGCACCTGTGCAGCTCATATGTCATGCAAAATGTATTGCTCAACATCCTGGCCCGATTGCCTGGTGGGACCATAGACGGGTGGGACCAACAACAGTTTCAGTTGGCACTTGTTTGCAGAACACTGCGGTGAGAGACGGCTGGCTTGTTGGTGTAGCTACGTCAAATATAGTGTGTCAGACTAACTACCTCTTTCCATCACTAGGGGATCTGGAATTCAAACCACCTCTCGCATGAACAGAACAAATAAATGAATTATTTTATTTATTTCCAGGCTGTGAGAATGACCGCAGCCTAGTGCTTGGCAGATAGGGACAATGTGCTCGTCCGATGTAGACAGGCTTGCACTTGACCAGCTTGTGTGACTCCAGATTCTTTGAGACTTGTTATATCCTACCATGTCTATTTACTTTACCATGTAGGCTACTTTTCTATTTACTTTATGACACCAGAATGGACAACACTAAACTATTTATTTTCTTGGATTGAATATCTGCTAAAAAAACTTCAATTTCAGGGTTGGAACAATTCTTTCTTTTCTGTGCCATTTTGACTTTGTATGGACCTTTAAATGGAAGTGACAACCTCCATATAAGGCAATTCATGGGCGTGGATTTATGCTAATCACAAAAATAACGTGAACGCGCTTGTCATTTACGTATATGAACATACGTACGTGAATGAGAAAAAATCTGCTTCTCCCACACGGTTTTATGAATTAGGCGCAAAGTTGTCGTACCGACTCGTTTCGTACCAAAATGCACGCCCATATTTAGGAACGCTTCATGAATGAGGCCCATGTGCCAGGCAGTATTGGAATGTGCAGTGCTGTGTGTCCAGAGGTGTGTAGTAGTATGTATTTCAAGCATGTTGCATCTTATCATATTTCTCGTTTTTTGAGCATTTATGAATTTATTTTGTGGACGCCCAGTGTTGATAGTGAAGTGTGACACACATTTCCTCTGAAACCCAGGTTGTTTCACAAAGCCTCTATTGGCAAAACAATATATTAATGTCGTAGCCTTTCTTTAAAAAAAAAACCCAAATAAGTAAGTAAATCAATAAATACACAAATAAATAAAGAAAGAAAGAAAGAAAGACAAAAAAAGTTTACTATAACAGAAACAAAAATGATTGAAATATTGCAAGGGACATGGTTTTATGAAGCTGGGTACAGTCTGTCATATGGCCCTCTTTTAGTAATGGTAACAAAAATTGGTTGAGACGGCTCTTGCATCAGTACAATGTCTGAAAAGGAAGCAATAGGCTATGTGTTCTACATACACTACTCACAAAAAGTTAGGGATATTCGGCTTTCGGGTGAAATTTCAGGATGAACCTAAAATGCACTATAACCTTTACAGGTGAAATTAATTTGACCTTCTCTAAACTTTTGAATGCACATGTCCAACTATTCAATGTTTCAGTACTTTTTGCACAACTTGCTGTTCTCTAACAAGGAGCTGAACGGCAAAATTCACAACAGGTGTTTGATCCATGAATCGACCAATACATTTCCTGGTTCAATTAGAATTGGTATTTAAACAGTCCTCTTCATCATGCTGTTCACATTTTGACATCATGAGACCAAGACGACACCTAACAATTGATCAACAGTACCTCGCCATTGCGAGGCTTCAAACAGGATGTTCTCAGAGGGAAGTGGCCACTGAGCTTAGAGTGTCACAGAGTGTCATCAGCAGGTTGCAACAGAGATACAGAGAGACTGGAAGAGTCACAGAAAGGCATAGAAATGGACGCCCTTTGGCCACATCCCACACTGATGACCGCTTCATTGTGAACAGTGCCCTGCGGAACCGGATGATGAATGCCACTCAACTCCAGGCACATTTAAGGGAGGTGAGAGGCACCCAAGTGTCACGTCAGACCATTCGAAACCGTTTACATCAGCGTGGTCTGCGTGCTAGACGACCTGCAAGATCTTAAATTTCACCCGAAAGCCAAATATCCCTAACTTTTTGTGAGTAGTGTATAAGCAACGCAAGTCCTCCTTCCAGTTGACACACGTCTGTGTGAAAAAACAGGCTGTCACAGCACTTATCAAGCTGAAACATTTTTATGAAAGTTCATTCGTCTGGTCTCCCCTATCTGTGCAACCAGGCTAATTAATCTGATTCAAAGGCTGATTGGCCAATCTTCAAGTTTCTGAAAATACATACAGTATTATGCTTCTCCTGGTTTTTTTATTGCTTTATTATTCTGGCTTGGCTTATGTCACACTCCAGACTGTGGTGATCTCATCCAGAGGGGCTGGCATGGTTATAGTTACAAGACACATTAAATGTGTAGCACAGGACCAACATGAACATTTTGATAGAATGGCCAGCAGCACATTGGGTAATGATCAAGATAGAAATTCGAAATACAATCAAACCCTACTGTACACATGTAGTCTTTTTAGTAGATACAAAGCGGAAAATTGTTCAGAGAAACATGCATTACGAGCATCCCATCCCATTTGGACATCTGCTCCCGGGGCCACATGTATAAAACTCTGAGTAAAAGAATGCGTAAAAGAACGCTCAGGGTGAAAGTCCGAAAACTGCTTTAAAAAAGTTTTGCATTTTCTACCTCTGCCAAACATTGCATACATATAGTGTCCAGTGTGTGCGGAGGTACGCAGATTCTCACAGCATGTGTTATTTTATACATCTGAATTTCTGCGTGGAAACTCCCTTACGCGGCTTTCTGAGGGAATTTTTCCTGCTTGGCACTGTTTATACATGTGGCCCAAGGTGTAATGCAGTTCTGTGGTCTTGAGGTTTAAACCCGGTAAGGCACACTGCAATTGAAACGTCTTGGAAGGACGTTTCATTCATTCATTCATTCATTCATTCATTCATTCATTCATTCATTCATTCATTCATTCATTCATTCATTTATTTATGGTATAATGCACTTATTAATCTACATGTGCAGAGTTCACAGAAAGGTGGTTTTGAATGATACAAAATAAAAATAAATGCAGGGCTTTGAACTAAAGAAAGGTTATACCATATTTAGAATTGTAAACAAACTGTGTTTCTTACTCCTCTAGGAATATAACCAGGGGCAGTGATACCCCATGTATAAATAAAGGCCTTGTCTTCGGATACCCCAGGAGCAACAGGCAACAGCAGCATATTCTTTTGGGCTTGGCAGAAGTTGCTCTTTACAAACATACCCGCTGTGAAAGGACATGGGACCTGCCCTTTACCATTTAAAGCAAGAATAGCTCTGCTCCTTTGGTGTGGCTAGAGACCAAACAAAGACCTTGATCAAAGGAACAACGTGCCAAGGGAGGCACACTAGAATGCTAGATTTTGAAACCAGATATAGTTAACAGCGAGCTTGCATATAAGCGACTCTGAATATTGTGTCAGCGGGTGTCACCTTTGTCATTATTCTGAGAATGGAATTTTTAAGTGCGTATTGTGCGTTTGTCCCCAGTGGTTGCTCATGTAGTTTCGGTTGTGCTTTTTACACTCGACCACCGGGGGTGGTGCAGAGCAGTTGTTTTACACCAGGACACTGACCACACAGCAGCTGAGTGGTGAACGGAGGGATTTATCTAGCCAATGAAAGTGAGGATTGCTGGAATGTTAATTTGGCGAGGTCTCCGGTGGAGACCCCATACTCTTTGCTGAACACCAAGAAGCGTGTTCCCATGACTGCAGTGAGTCAGGAGGCCACTTTATGTTTGCGGCTGAGACTGTGGCCTGGACTCAATCAACATGCGTTTTAAATGTGTTCATTTCTCTACGCAAACTCCACGAACAAATACTACAGGGCAAGTTGTGAGACTAAGTTGTTGACCAAATGTTATACCTTTCAATGACTGTTTGCAATTATAATGCATTACTGATTAGGCTTTCTACATTGACATGAGGCGAGACCTCTATTGGCTACTTAAAACCACATCAAGGAGGATAATGGGCTCCCTTCGACTGTTTGTGTTAACAAATCTAAGTTCACTTCAGCCATACGACAGGATAAGACAACAGCACTGTCTACAAACCAAGCAACCTTAGAGTACACTGGGCATGCTCCATTCCAATCCAGTTGTCCTCTCCAGAAATCATCTTTGATTGGCAAATTTAATGAAGGTGTTGATTGTTAATTTGACATATAATTTGACATATAAGATATGTCATATAAAATATAAGAGTCAATCACTGTTCATGAATTGGATAGTTATCCTTGCTTGTATTACTAATTTGTTACAAGGGGTTCAAATTAATGGAACTGATGTGCAGATACATACAAATGCTATTACTTGTATCCTTTTATCAGGACAAAAAATACTTTCAACAATCTGTTTTTATATGCAGGAGATAAGCAGGGTTTTAAGTGTGTTCACAATCAAATCAACCCTATTACGTTGTGAGCTCTACTGGGATCAAACCCAATATAAATGGCATGCGGTCAGAAACCAGGGCTAGAAAACACTGGGGTATAAGGCAGTATGGGCTGTTGGCCATAAAAAAAATTTAAATAAATAAAATAAAAACACATAACTCTCCTTAATTTTATTGGATGGCTAAACATAATGGGAAGACTGGTTTGTATTAAATGGAGAATTACAAAAATGGTGTGATTATTATTATCATTATTATTATTGCAAAAAAAATTAAATACAGGGGGTTATTTCACAAAGCAGGATTACTGAGTTAGCTCGATCCGGAACAGCTCTTTTTACTTCAGTCCATGTTACAGATTTGAGAGGGTTCCGGGTTTTACTCAGTGCAGTTATCCAGCTAACTCCAGGTGACTCATCCTGCTAAAACACTGGGTTTGATTGTTGGTACACATCCCACAGTCTGTTATTGAATCCCGCTCTGCCAGTGCTAACTGTTGCCACCTGTCCCACAGGGAAGCACATCATTGGCTACAGTGGCAGCCAAAGAGGAAGGGTGGCAGGTGATGGAATTATCTTCATCTCATTGTGCACCAGCAACTCCACTGAAGTCTACCTATGGCAGATCCACAAAATTGTTACTCTTCAGTCCACAGAAAAACTGGTAGACTGAGGACTGAAAGCAGAAAGTGGTGGGCGGCAGAACGTGCTTCAGAAGTTCAGGGGTAACAAGGTAAGCTTATGAATATGATTTTCAAATTGGTAAAAAAACAAAAAAAACATGCAATTACGAGAAAAATAAGTAAATAATACAAGTGTTTAAAATTCAGGTCAGCTTCATTGAACATGTATTACTTTCCTCGCTTCTATAATGTTGCTGAATGCTTGGATTTTGTTTCACAAGAACACATAATGTGTAATATGTGTTAACTTCTGCCCTTTCATCAATGACAGAGCAGGAGGATTTCCATATGGTTTAAGGCTAAGCTGTGTTTACACAAAACTCAACATTAAACTGCTACTGCATCACAGCTTGAGTAAAACTGAGATGATCACACAGAGCAGAGATGTGTTTCGCCCCCTAGAAAGGTGTTTAAGCAGCAGCACCTTGTATGGATGCGGTGATTATACTGTATATACTGAGGTGATACATTATACACTCGCACATACGGAAGTGGTATGCCACTACAACTTCCATACAGAATATCCCTATAGGCATGATATAGCATTGGTTCACATTTACTCTCAAGATGGACTACGGCTTCATCACAAGAAATTCATGTTTTTCATGTTTTTCTGTGTTGGCCATGAAGTGTACAATTCTTCTCATTACTCCCTGGGAAATGGGCATTCTGTACGCATATCACTGTATGCATATCAGGCGCAGATCACCGGGATGTGATTGGCTAGAGGAGCTGCTACTTATTTATGAGGTAGAAGGGTTCCATGCTGAATTAACCCATTCCTCCATGGGCAAAACCAGGCATGGTTTTCTGCTACCGTAGAAGTCCTGGGTGGTAGCAGTTGCGAAATTATGCACTGCCCCAAGGGAGTCTCTACCACAGTCAACACTGACACTTCCAGGATTCAATCCAAAGAGTAATTTACGCCACTAAAAATGTAGTGAACCACTAAGAAAACATCTTTTCCATCCTGTCACCAGTCGCTGTTTTGATACATTGAAATGTTTATGACATCATCAAAGGGTTCAGTCAATTATTGCTTACTCATTTGCATATGACAATTTGAGCAACACATGGAAATATATATCGGTATCTATATTTCTGTACATAAAATCTTAACGTAAAAGTTTGGCCACACTTCCGAGTGCAGAGAATTAGCCACATCGCCTAAACACAGGGAGGCGAATCTTGACTGTCAAAGTCCTTGAAAGAGAAGACTGCTGTGATGACATACTTCAGCATGAGTGGGTCACTCCTCTTTACATGGCCGCGGTCCTAAAGATGGCATGGTTATAAGGGTCTTCCGGGAAAATCAAACAGAAATTGCCCCAATCAGCACTCGGCCCAGATGACAAACAGCAGGGTCCCGGTTTTCACTGGTAGCTTTATGCAGTGCAGTGATGCTGCAGTATGAAGGGCAGGCCAGGCTTATTCAAGTAAAATTGCCTCAGTCATGCAGTTGATGAGACATGCTGGGTTATTAGTATACACTAGCAGGCTATTACAGATAATTACTCACCACATGTGAAATCCCATACCTCATTTGTTTGACCTTTGACCTAATCGGAATTCATGTGAAATAATGTCCTGCCATTATTGAAAATGGGAAAAATTGAAGCCAAAGGATGAAATGATAATGTCACTGTACCAGCAGCATAAATATGTGATTTATGGATCGAGGTTCTGATGTGTACTGATTTATTCTCAATGGTTTAAATAGAATTTCAGTGGGATACGTGTTTAGTCCCTGATGATTATGGGTGAATTACAAAGCACAGATTTACAAAGCTTTGGCGATCACTGGAAGGATCATTCACATTTTCTGCACCTGCTATGTCCAGCTAAATAATCTTAATTAGTGTTCACATTCAAATATGTACTGTTTTGTGAAACATCAAGCAATGTTCAAGCTTGCATCTTACTTCTGAATTATGGTACCTCTTTTATAATTAAAGTATATTCTACTTATAGTATAATTATGATTTACTCATCTATACCTTACTGCAGGATAATCCTTAGCATCAATGTTAAATGAAAAGTGAGGAGGTCCCTTGGTATAAAATATCTTCCACAGTCCCTAGGGAGGAGTCATCATGAGTTTCAATTAAGGAAATTGCTTCCATCTCTTAATTCTCTGCCAGGTTGAGAGAGAGAGAGAGAGAGAGAGAGAGAGAGAGAGAGAGAGAGAGAGAGAGAGAGAGAGAGAGAGAAAGAGAGAGAGAGAGAGAGAGAGAGAGAGAGGAGAGAGAGAGAGAGAGAGATATGAAGTGAGGTGAATTACTTTTATTTATTTTTAACCACATATTTGACAGAGATATGAGCTCAGTGACTGGACTGTTCAGCAAGAACAACATGTGAAATGTATGATTCAAAGCAGCCAGATGCATACACATATGTATATTGCACTGCTGACAGAGGTGCAAATGACTGCTTCTGTTCATCCATCTAAAAAATACATGCGTGCAGATTTTGATATCTGACCATGCTATGAAACTCTTTGGAATGAAAAAAATAAATTACAATTTAAAGTATAAAAAAAAACTAAAAAAACAGACGCATTGTAAACCTTTTCTGTTTTTATTAGGAGCATTTTTCATTAGAACCAGGGCATTTTCTTCCCCTGCCTCTCCCCTGAACGGGCTACAAATCGTTCTGCTAAAACAATTTACTCCATCTCTTGCTTACTTCTCACTCGGGTTGCATACCGATGATGAGACAGATTACAGATGTGGCAGCTCTGAATCAAAGATGCACGCATCAGCAGATAGAGCACACCCCCCAACCCCCCCCCCCCCCACTCCGCTCCCTTGAGCAGCGGTCTCCAGGATCTGGCGGAAGTCCCCTCCAGATGGTCGTGTGCCAGCGGCCGCTTGGAGGACGTTCTTTCACACTTGCCTGTGGGCTGTGGTTGCTCCTATTAGCATGCACGATCAATCAGAAGAATAACTCACAGGCTGCATATGATATCTGGCCACTCTCATAAAATGACCGATTCATCTCGGAAGGGGGGTGGGCAACCAGCAGCGGTGCCTGTCATTGATACATATCCATAATAATTCACCGACGTCCAATAAAGGGATTCTAGCACGTTCTGTGCATTCGCTGTGCACGTACAAGAGCGTTCCAAAAAGCTTCCACCATTCGACCAAATTCATATTTTACTTAATAATGGCCATTGTTGCAACTTACAGTATTTCGATGCACAAAATTTACTATAGACTCACATCCTGCTGTAAATATTATAGCACCTAACTCCTTGAAATCATCTACCTGCCTTGTTGCTGCTTATAAAACAAATATTTCCAACATGTGAAGACATTTTATGAGCAAGTAACTCATTTAGTTCCAATGAATTACTTCTGCACAGTCCCTAGCCTTATGATGCATTCTGTTGTTATGCTTGGCAATGGTTGGCTGATGTTTGAACCTAGCATAGCTGCCATTAATGGCTTCTATTTATGTCTCAGTTATACTTATACTGTGCATATGTACTAGAACACAATCTTGTCATTGTTTTGGTGGACTCAAAATTAGTCATAATACGGCAAATAATATTGTTCAATAATGATGCATTTTTAAATTGCATTAACAGTAAAGACATGCATCCCGGTTAGTGGAATATACAGTATGAAAACACCAAACCACCATGGCAGTTTTACAGTAAATCTGAATATTAAAAAACAAAAATGCTGTCTAGATAAATATTCCTGCAACAAATGGGATAACTGGGGCCGTCTCAATAGCTTACGGCAGACTTGTTCCATAATCAAATATCTCTTTTATCGTATCATAGAAATATTAATCACAATAACAAATACAGAAATTACTAGTGGGAATAGACATAACTTTGATTAAACTTTTAACATGAATTTCTGACAAAATGTGTTGGCCTTTTAAAGATGAATTCAAAGATTGATTTAAAAACTGTAAAACTGTGTAGTCAGTGTATTTTTTTGTTTATTATTTAGATTTTGTTTTTTGAAAAGATGTTAAAACAATCACATGTTCCATGCTTGCAATAATCCCGATCCTTTAGTGTTCTGCATGGATCTGAAAATGCATCCCTGGGACCACTGTGCCCTCTGCATATTTTTAATCTACGATAGGTCTGAAATTATCTAATAACTCAATATGCCTCATTTCCCACCCCTCCACCTCTACCTTTCCTTTTGAGGTATTAAGTTGATGTTGGAAGCAGGCCATAAATTAATGGCTTTCTGTCAGAGTTAAGGATCAGAATTGCACAAGCCTGAGACAAGTGATCACGTTATAAAATGCATCATTTTCAAGCAGTCCACTTCTCAGAAAGTCCTGAAAAGAAAAGAAATAAATAAAAAGGCAGGGAAATTGAAATTCATGTGTTATTTATTTCTGAATTTCAGAAGACATGTTGTTTACCACTAAGCTTTTGATCTTTGAAGCAGCATTATATGCTAACTGCTGAGGCTGGACGGAATAATGGAAACACCTTACAGTAGATGGATATCAAGTAACTAATAAGGAGTAGGGCCACCCATGCTAAATTAAAATGTATATCATGATATGTTGAGCATCATTGTGTCTTATTTGCTTAGGACCTGGGTTTTCAATATGGGGTCTGCAGGGGCTCTCAAACTAAGGCCCGGCCGATAATATCGGCTGATATACGGCTTCCTGAGGTATTTCTGAATCGGGGGAAATCACGTCGATAAAGCACCGACAAAGTCTCTTGCAATGTCATTAACGATAACTACATTCATAGACATGACCGCAATTTTGAATAATGGCCACACATAGAGATAATATTGGGTATCAGAGGGTCCATCATCCTGAATTCTATGGTCCATCTGTTATCACACTGAAGAAGTGTCGCACGTTAACGTGTGACAGCAACACTCATTGCAACGGTATGATAAATAATTTGTGATGTGAATTGTCTGCTTTCGACTGTAACTCTCACCATTTAATTAAAAACAAAAACATGACATGACGTTACAAACAGCACATGCGGATAAGTTTGTGGAAACACCTGATTGAAAACCCCTGGCTGAGGATATCAAACCGACAAACTGAATTTTCACTCTACCTCTGCTTTGCATTTAATAATTCTGGCAAATAGCACTTATGCAATATTTCAGATTTTTTTCGCCATTAAACATTTAATTGGAAATATATTGTGCAATAAAAAAGCATTCAAGCTTCAGAGTAAACGCCATTAAACCACATTAAGCAAGATTAGGCCTGACAATCAGCGTTGGTTGCTAAGGAAACCTGAGGCCAACGTTTTTCATTTCTGATGACCAATCCAGGCAGTGATTTAGTAATGGGGATTAGGCTATATATATATATTTTTTAAACAAACCTTGTTCCTGTCCCTTCCGGACGCCATCCCACTTAGATCCATCAGGCGCAAGATAATCTTCTCCTCATCCAAACACTGCACACATGTATCTCAGCAAGTACAAGTAGATGCTTCAGTTAGGCCATCGATTCTGCTTACAAATCCACTGTCTGCCTCAGCGATACAACTGATGAAACTGAAAGTAATATGACTTTCATGTACGGATAAATAATTCAGTTCCAGCCAAAGTTTTGCTTCCACCCCCCTCTCTCTCCCTCCCTTCCTCCCAACCCCCTCCTCCTCCTCCTCCTCCTCCCCGGAGCTTCGGCAAGGTGGGTTCAGTCTCCCTCAACCATGTTTGGAGTCGAGCCATTATTCACAAAAATACCCATGCCCCAGTGGCTGATCCGGTTTTGTTCTCCCCTGTGACTAGTGACTGTTACTCGCCGTCCTGTGTCCCCACTGTGTTTAGTTTATGGAGCACAGCACTAATCTATAATCCAGAGCGCAGGTTCCCCAAATTCCTGGCTACACAGGCTTCAGTTTCGCTTCATAGCGCACAAGGAATGCCCTCTGTTCTTTGTGTCACAATCTGAAAAGGTTGGAGGTTGTTTGTAGCCACAATAAGCGTAATCAAATGCTTCAGTATGAATTGGGGGGGGGGGGGGGGGGGGGGGGGGGGTGTTGAAATAAAATGATTCCTACACCTGGCTATGCCAATTGTTATGCAAGCAATAAAAAGTTAAACACATTGCTTTTATACTGCACACTACATTTGAGGTCATATGCAAAAGGAGAAATGAGTGGTTATTTCTGTTATACATTCATTAGTCTATTTTTTAAATGCATGAACTGTTGTATTAAGTGTTATTTTCATTGAACGGTAAAACATGGCATTTTATTTTCCTACTCCAAACGATAAAAATTATCCTCTCTGATTTCCAGTGTTGCTGAGCCCATTTGTCCACAAAGCCCACCCACAGTGCTAAAGCCTATTCACGTCAAAAACAGAAATAATCTCCTTCTCCACACCTGGTTGGCTGAAATTCCTCTGAGTGCGTTTGCCAGTCCGCAAGTAGAAGGTCGAGAGCCACTGGTGTGGAGTACCAGAACAGCTTTAACTCTCACACATCCAGCACAGAAGTATCACGCTGTGCGGTTGTGTACCCTGCACACACAGCTGTGCAAAAGTATCTGACAGACTTCCCTCAAAGAGGATCCAGGTCCCCCGTTCTCCAAACTCCTGCTGGCTACCCCCAAAGATATGATGATCAGTAGAAGCTCAAATTCAAAGTGGAAAAGCTCAAAGGTATGAGCCAGGAGCTCACCATTATTGGCCCATTAGTGAATCAATTTGTACCTCGTGTTTGAAAAAACCTTTGTACCTTGAACACCACATATCATCTGAAAAGCTGAAGAGGTTGTCTAAGGTTGTGCAAGTGACTTGCATGCATTGGCCAGTGAAGGACAGCGGGGGGCGCTCTTTCGTGGGCATGCCCCAGAGGCGGCGAGCAGAAATCCCGCCGTGTGTTCTCGTGCCAAGCGCTGGCATGTCCAAGCTGTCCCAGATGGCACCGATGAAGTTGGGGGTGGGCAGTGTGCGTGTGTGTGTGTGTGTGTGTGTGTGTGTGTGTGTGTGTGTGCGTGCATTTGAGTGTGTGTGTGTGTGTGTGTGTGTGTGTGTGCATTTGAGTGTGCGTGTGTGTGTGTGTGTGTGTGCATTTGAGTGTGCGTGTGTGTGTGTGTGTGCATTTGAGTGTGCGTGTGTGTGTGTGTGTGTGCATTTGAGTGTGAGTGTGCGTGTGTGTGTGTGTGTGTGTGTGTGTGTGCTGGGGGAGGGGTTAAAGTCAACATAAGTTTGTGATGTTACATTTCTATGTGAGCACCACCCCAAGTGCAGATACATCTGAGGAGAGACAGCTTGCACAGTTCACATCCTCTTCTTTTTTAATGTGCACAGAAGCTTGGCTTTTGCCTATTTGCTCATTAAGTATGCCTTAATCATACCCACACACTGCTGTGCAAAAGTCTTTGACAGACGTCCCTCAAAGGGGAGCCAAGTCAGACTTCTCCAAACTCCTGCTGGCTACCCCAAAGATGGCCAGGATAAGCTCTAAATCAAAGCAGAAAAGCTCAAACGTATGAGCCAAGAACTCACCATGTGCCCATTATTGGGCCATTAGTGAATCAAGTCATCCATTGTCCACATATAAAAATCCACATATCATCTTCCAGGAACAAATCATTCTGTAAGCTACTTTCAAATACTATTAATTTGGAACTCCTTCCTACACCACCCAAAGATAATTAGAGCTGCCAGGACTATTTTCCCATTTATCTATCCAAAAAGAAATAATAATAAATTCCCTTCAGCTAGTGGTATGCATGCTTTTAGTTCCTGTATGCATTACAAAAGACAATGTGAAAACTGCATCACTGTATAGCATGCTATAAAACTGCAGCGTGGCACAGCGGTTGAATACCTTGCAGGTTTGAAGCGCGGGAGGGGAAGTGACACTATTCAAATGGGCCTCTATGACCTCACTATGCCTACAAAAGGCAGATGAGAGGGGGGGGGGGGGGGGGAATCAAGCCGTTTAAATCTCTCCTCCGTTTGAGGAATAAATGATGCAAAATGGCTACCTGCGGAGAACAGTTCCAGACTGGGAAAATGTAGAGCAGTGTGAATGGGGCCTCAGAGACTGATACACCACAGTCAGTGGCAGTTATGATCATTTATTTAGCGAGTGATTAATAATCATCTTGTGTCTATTCATTTGACGCGTCCATTATTTAGACACTAGCAGGGGCATCTCGACTGCATCCGTAATTCAATTCTATGCCAGGATCGATCCCTGATTTATATTCCTCTCGCACAATGCATTAAAGACATTCCATTTCTCTTGCCGCTACAGTATGGCGTTATCTCTCTAGCATTAGTGAAGCCCAGATGGGTTATCTTTAATTAGATACAATAGCCCCCTGGAGGGGTAAACAACAAGTCATTCATTATGCAGAAATATGGCTGGACGTAATTTGGCGACGGACCGATTGTGTGTCGTCGCACCAGATCCGTCACGTGTAAAACAGCTTGTGAGAGTGCACATGTCTGTCCGCTTGCCCATACAGAAGGCTTAATCACATTCTCTTAAGGCTTTCTGTTTCTTGCTCCCGACTGACTTTAGGGTTTGGTACACTGTCCCCCATCTTGGGCAGTCTAACATGCTATTGTCTCCACTTTCTCTTGCATTATGGATCACTTGTCAATCCAACCAAAATAAAAATTTTGAGAGGATAACAATTTCAACATGCCCCTCCTCTGATCACAGACGTCTTGTTTTGAGAGCCAGTAGAATTAGATAAATTAGCTAGATTTTTCATTGGAGTGCCAGATGGTCTGAGTGAAAATGGGGCATGTGCCAATTCTACAGAGGACCCAACCCCTGAAAGTGGACCCAAACCCAGTCTTCAGCAAATCACCAATCACTTGACAACATATGGTTACCATGAAGTTTGATCATTTATATATAATTTATATTTACACAATGCATGTCTATTTTCTTGAATATGTGTTAAATTAAATCAAATGAAATGTTTTTGTTTAATTGTTACTTGCTAACATTAATTAATTAATGGGTGGAGGAAGTGAAGTGTTTTAAATATCTGAATAATTGTGTACATCATTCGATTGCTGATGTACATGGACATAGATCATATTGTTTTGCCAATATTCTTGAAACAATATCACCACAGCTGACAAAACAAAATTGCTAATAAGTCTATATATAAATAATAAAGAATATTAATATATATATATATATATATGTATTATTTTTTTTATTATGTATTTATTTATTTTGAAATTGAGATGGCAGGGTCACTGTATACCATGCATTGCAAGTATTTGTATTTGCATGTATAGTGTTGAATTTAAAATGCTGCCATTTCAGCAATAAAAGTACACTCAAAGTTATTTTCAAAATAATATTTTCCAAAGCCATGCTTTGACTGGATATGCATATAGAGCTGCATTCACCACGACAGTACTTGACATGGAGGACACACTTTTTGGGTCAATAGGCTCCCGAAGGCTAGAAGTTTTTTTAAATATTTTTTATCACTTTCCATGCAGGAGTTTAACATGAGGCTTAACGACATGTCAAAGAGAAAAAAAAAACGAACGTTACCACATTTCATGGCTTATGGCGAGTGGACCCACCGTTCATAGTCACGCGGCTGGAGACAGTGGTGCCGATAAATCGCATGTTTAACGGTAAAGAAAAGGAGACCTTTTAGCAAATCTCTGTCACAGTGATCGTGAAACGTTAATCTGTTCTGCAGTGTGCATTCACCCCGCCTGTTATCCGTACATCAAACACCACGCGTCAAAGTCCAAAATAGTTTTTGAAGCACTGCCCACATTCCTTGTATTAGCAGTATTGGTGGACTGAGATTATAGTTTTTGTAAAGAAAGACAAAAGAAAAAAGAAAAGTGCATTCCCATAGCCGCATAGTTGTGATTTATCTTGCAAAGCCTCAGGCGATAAGCCAAAGACAACTTTGCTACATTTACATACTTGCCAGTATAATTTACTGCACACTCACAACAGCATAACCACAGGGTAGGTGTCATCTGTTTTGGTAGACTCAATATTAATTTCTAGTATTAAAAAAAGAAAAAAATATATTTGAAGGCAATGTGAATTAGATAAGCCGGTGATATGTCTAAGATACAAATTGGCTTTGATGAGGAATGGATGCATGGTCTAGATTCATCTTATGGTCACAATGTTTTTCACGTAAAATTCAGAGAAACAACCTCTGAGTGCAAAAATCTAGCACTCTTAGGCTGCAAAGCTTGGAGTATATAAAGCTGAGAACAGCATACAGTGCATTGAATCTGGGACTAACCATGCATCTACATAGAAGCAGGGGAATGCAGTCAATGATGCGAGCTCACCCCTCCCCACCAATCCCAATCCAGTATTTTATATCAAATTTAAAATATAATATAGAAATACAAAACCATTAGATTGTCCTTAAATAACCGCTTAAAATATGCCAATACAATCTAATACGGCAAAATATATTTGCTTTCATCATACTCCACATTTCAATCTGTCTTGGGGCGCACAAGCAGTTGTCGTGTCAATAACAGTAACATTTTTTCGAGTGCAAAGTTTGCGTTTGTTGAGAGTGGACGGCGGTTTGAGCCTCCGGGTTTGTTCAGGATATGCGCATTTTTTTTCAGTTCATCCAACATCCTCGTCACCTAGACTTCTAGACTGGGACCTGGGTGAGTGAAGAATAATTTTATTTTAATGTTACCTCAAATCACAATTCCCCCTCCACCCCCGGTTCCCTATCACAATCTGGCACTCCCATGACAGGCTCATTTTTAAATCCTGTGCACACCCCTTCATAGAAGGTGTATTAAGGGTGTATTAAGTGTCAAAGCATAAGGATAAACCAGCTTTGTTTCTGTTTTTTTTTGTTACTTCACTAATTTACGTTCAGAACAGATAACACAAAATAAAGTAACAAAAAGAAAGTAACAAGTTAGTTATCCTCAATCAACCTCTTGCTGGTTTCAGTTTTGCACTTAACAATACATACTGTGATACATTTCCTCATGTTTCAGGCAAAACAATGACAAGACAATAAAGATATGTCCCTGAACAATGTTTAGACAGAAGCGACTGACAGTTGCATTTGAAACCCAGTAATCATTGCATGTGTGGAGTATTTGAGCTATCCAATTAAAAGTTATTATTATTATTATTATTATTATTATTATTATATTTTTCAATTGGGTTTACAAAGTGAAGCACTATTCCTTGCAGTATTCTCTGCCAACACATTCAAGTAGCCAAGTCTTTCACAGTGACAAGGTGAAGTCTGCCAAACATATAACACCATTGCGTGCATGTTTTTACAAAAGAGAATGTGAAGGAGGGAAAAAAGTTCAGGAAGTGGTTCTGGTCCATTAAATATGCACCGACTATGGGGTGACCCTGTGATACATCAGCTAAAATGGGTCACTCGCAAAAGGCACGGAACTCAGACGTTTAAGCCAACGGTGGTGCCTTGATCCAAATCGGGATGAAAAAACAGATGCTCCTGGTGTCGACATGCACCCTGCTGTGCGGAGAAAAAAAATATCTTGTTCATTCTGCCAAGAGTTTTTCTCTTAATACTCACCAGTCCCCAAATTCCCAGTGGACTAATTATGCCCAAGGCACATGGACGAAGATAATGGCAAACATTGCAAATTCCAAAAATACTCCCATAGATTTGCACCCATTTTTTGGACTGCGAAATTAGACTATATTAGCACCTAAAGCCAAGGTATGACAAACAGCTATGCAAATTATGTTTTTTCAATTTATCAGTACGATTGGCTAAATTTCCGATTTATAATCATTTTAACAGAAAAATGTCAGATTACCATCGATTGAAACCCTGAATGGATTAGCTGAAAAACAAAGATGGACAAATGCACTACTGCACGGGAGTGTGCCTCAAAGGCTAACTTAATTCCAGATCTGCAAAAGCTACGCAGATATGATGGTTCATCTTTCTTATCTTAGGTCCATCAAGTAAAATTGAATTAATTCAATGTTATCTCTGTCACATGCTTTTACCAGGTAATGCAACAGAGAATATGAATATGATATTTATTTCTGCCAACTCCAGGTGCATTTGTAGGAACAAGGCTTTCAGGGCATAAACCAATTTGAAAAGATACAGAGATCTAGGAGTATATCTTCTGAAAAGATACAGAGATCTAGGAGTATATTTGCAAATCACAGTGACAGTCACAGCGCTAAATTAATTATTTGAGGAAGATTAATTTCTACTCATATACGTAAACTAGTTTTTAGGCAAAGAGTAAAAGAAAATCCAATGTGTATAAGACAGTTGCTTTAGTGGGAGACAGTTTAAGCATCTATAGACCCTGTTGATTGGTGTAGCAACCTAGGCCCCACTTTGGACATGGTGACAGACTGCTATTTTATTATTTAAAAATAATATATGGATTTTTTTTCCCCTTAGCAACAACTAAATTGCTCCATTTTAGGTTTGTTGAAGTGAAACCTTAACATTTCAACTGCTCTGCCTTTACAAATGGTATTTCAATACAATTGGAAAATGGTTATACAAGGGATTTTAACAGTTATGTGCAAAACTGTTGCCAAACAAATCATAGATGGTTATGGTGCATGGACACATCATTATTAGTAGCACATAAACTACAGTACTGTGGTTCCATTAGTTTTTTAGTTTTGCCTTTGTTGACTGCTTTATCAGTGAAAAGCCCTGAAGTCACTAATTTGATTGGCTCTAATTTTTTAATTGGCCACTGCTTGTCACTTTTTGGACATCATTTATAACTTTTTTTAATTTAAATGTGTTGTTGTTTACCCTTTTCATCTTTGGGAATGCCCAATCATATTAATAAGCTTGTCTGATCGCAGCGACCTCATTGGACCACAGATTAACACTCACTCCAAAGCCCCAGCCGGTGCAGGCAGACTGCAGTGGACCTATCCCCCAGGGAAGTCACTCGATGAGACAACCCAACCAACTGGTATGTTTCCTGCCTGGGTAATGCTACAGCCGCTGACAGTGGAATGGCCATGGTTCTCAGATGGTGCACAGTATTGGCCAGTGCTAAATCAACTCTATTAGAGTAGTTTACCATTTAAGAGTATATGATCCCTATTTGATGTCCCTTGTATTAGCAGTATCCGCCACTACTGCTAATACAGTGAACGCGGGCAGTGCTCCTAAAACTATTTTGGATGTGTGGTGTTTGATCTACAGATAACAAACGGGGTGAGCGCACACTGCAGAACAGATTGCCGTTGCACGTTTACTGTAACTCCGCGAGTTTTCGCACTGCATAATTTTACCGCGTGACACATAACTCCTCTGAAATCCAGTGTATTAGCATGATGAGTCACCTTGCAGTCCCCATTTATTAGTTATTCAAGACCGTAAATTCATCAAATACATTTACATAACAAAAGTGCATAACTTCTTCTGATGCCTTAGCAATAATCCATTCTGAAGCCCTCAATAACAGTGCCATTGCCATATGCTCAGCGTTCCCACTCTATCAGAGAATGTATTATGAGGTATAATGACATGAATGCAAAACACAGTAAATTAACTTTCCAGCTAGGACTTGAAATTCATGACTGTTGGTCGAGCTGGGTAGGTAGAGCTGTGGTCTATATTTGCAACATTGATTGATTGATTACAGTATTGTAATAGCGCACAACTGCAGCTCAGCACATTATTACTCATATACTCTCAGATAATGTTCCCCCTGTATGAATTTTAACTGCCCGTGTTGAAGGGATGCTGTTGTCCACTGCTTATTTGATTGCATTCATTTTAAAAAAAGCAGGTGTTTTGTTGTGCCCTTATCATTAAATGCCTGCGAGCTGTCGAAGCACTTCAGTCAACGCGCTGTCGAGTGCTCAATTTCTACGGCGACTCGTCAGAGATGATAGCATCAAAGAAGAGATAAGAAATCCAATTGCACCCGGCAACAGAAAAAAAACAGTTCTTTATTACTCAGCCTACATTCTAAGGCATAAATTTAAATGCGACGGAGAAGAATATGGGAGGGACAAGCAGCCGAACTGGCAGTCATTACGGACACTGAAAGCAGGCACGTGGCCGCATCAGAGCTCGAGGCACCATAAAGATTGAATGCAAAAAAAAAGAAAAAGAAAATCTAATTAGGCATTGAATCAATACTTCTCCTAATTCATAAATTTGTCACTTAATTTGACCGTGGCAGGAACATGGCAATGTCGATTTCCTATCAAGACATTTCAGGCAGGTTCCTTGGAGATTATATATCCGGCTTTGTGAAGCAATCGAGGCCGTCTGATGACTCTTCCTGCAAAATCACAACACTAGATCCCACCAGCCCCCCCCCGCTGCGCCTAGAGAATCGATGCAGCTTGATGTAGATTTGAGGTGGACGCTAATAACAATGGGACAGACTCGTATATTTACCACAGACCTATGCTAATTTATGTTGCACTGTGGGTGGATTAATTAACTGTAGTCATCCCTGCATCCACGTTGTGTACTGACATTTTAAGAAGTGGAATTCACAAAATACACCATCTTAAAGATGGTAGCCCTTAACATGCTGTGGCCTTTTTTTTAACACCTTGAAGTTGTGTCTCCTGTATATATCCGGTCTTATGGTTGAGGGGCATTCTGCATTAGTAGGGGGGGAGGGGAGGGAACTGTAGGTGGTCCTTACTGATTTTATCTGCATGCTTTTCAGGCCTTCCCTTAGAAGGAGACATGTTGAAAGATCAATACATAGGTGACTATTAACGTCCATACAAAAAAAAAAAAAACAAACACAAAAAACACAAAAAGCCTGGAAGTAGTCATGCAACACTTGCTAAAATGAACACATTATGTTAAGAACCGCAACGTGTGCCAGGAGCTAATATGTACGTGGCACTAGGATTTGCAATCATAATATACAAAAATATATATAAAAATTTAAATAAATCACTAAAGGACTCATTTCACCATCATAGCGTTCCATTATATTCATAAAGTTATTGTGCCTCGTAAATCAGTGAAAATGAACCCATGTGGTGCACCTTTGAGAGAGGGAGAGAGATCATTATTTTGAACTAATAACAGGACAGAGACTTCATTAATTTGACTGATGTATTCGTCCAAGGCAACGATTGATGCCATTTTAATAGCTGAAAAGCCCACACCCGGATACTAGTTCTACTCTGTATCCCTCCATCTCTACTCTTTATACATATATTAGAGAATTTCTAGGACCCCTGCATCAGTATAGTGTACCACGTTTCTCTCAGGCATGAGTGTGTGTGTGTGTCTGTGTGTGTGTGTTTATGTGTTGATTTAGGTGCGTTTTTACATGCCTATTATATGAGGCTGAATGACCATTGTTGTTTATTTATTAACTAATTTATTTATTTATATAAATATATATAACAATAAATACATAGAAGAACTGAGGATGTTTCAGCAATGAAACAGGCCAAATATATTATAAAATAAGGGAGAAAAGCAAGACAAATTTTTAAACTAAAGAAACAAACATTTAAATTCAAAGAATATTTAATCTTGACGGACTGGATAAGACATGCAGATACAACAGAATAGAAAAAGCTGCTTTTGGAAAATCAAGAGTGTAACCATTATTCCTGCTTTATGGTAAAATGCACACATTGACATCACTATCAGTACAAACTACAGTCAGCTGTCCATTGAGAAAACAGTTTCCAGTATCTAATTATGCATACCCATTGGCCTATATGATAAACATCCATTTTTAATATTTCTGGTGAAGTTAACTTTGAAGATAAAATTAAAAGAGGTATCACACAATTACATATTACACATACGTATCTTCTCTGAAGGGCTTAAGTTATTTTGTTTTGCTTTAAAACATAACTTGAATTGGGTATTTATTTTTCAATATTTTAGGTATTTGTGGTGAGCTTAAGTATTTCTAAACACTAGCAAGCCCCTTAAGCACTTGTATTCAATGTTAAGATGCCTTATTCCTAAACATTTCAGTCTAGCTTTTCCCATTCTATGTGAGCATGTGGGTGCATATTATCATGCTTTCCTTGTGTCCTACACGTATTGTTTTGACAAAATCGAATGCACATATGAAATATGGATTTGTATTACTCATTTATTACTCATTTTATTTTATTTTTGTTCTTTTGACGGGGTGGTTGTGAACAGCTTTGAATATGCTGTCAGCAGTAACTGGCGATTACACTGACGCTTTAAGTAGAGCAGCTTGTTATTCCGATGTTAATGAGGTAGCTGTCACACCCGGGGCCTCTTGCAATTTCCTACCATCAACTCCTCATTACCCCCCAGGTCACAGAGGTGGAGAGCCTGTCCCCCGTGCATGATAACACATGGGCTGCTAGTCATCAGGCCCGAGTGCTAAACCAGAAGACCCCCGCTTAGCTCAGAGCATTGACGTGGACACTATTAAATCCTAATTGCATATGGCACATTTACCCCCGCTTCCAGTTGGACCTATACGACTGTGGTCATTGTTACGTTTCAACCTGCCCATGTATTTATTTAATAACAGTTTGGGCTCAAGGTCTGCATGTCAATGCTGCCAGTAGACCCCTTGCAACGACATTAACTTGTGATATACGGTTCCTTGTTTCCCTGCCAAGAATATTCTTCTTAAGTAAGTTCCCTGGAACATTGTAATAAGAAGAGTATGTAAATGCAGATGCAGTATCTATCCCCCTTTTTTCAGTCTATATGCAATTTCCTGTGAGAGGCTCAGCACTTTATAAGTTGCCTATTAGCCATTAATGTGTATTCATTCGGTGGATTTCCTTATTTGAGGCAACTGAAGACTTAAGGGCAACATACAAATAGCAGATAAGCAAGGCCCAGTCTGCATTTGGTAATGAAACAGTAAAAGACTATTGACTTGACTGTCGTTTATTTATCATAAGACATCAGGGATTTCCACTCACACAAAATTCAGTTTCACGTCAGGGCAAGCGGACCCAGGGAACTTTCAGTCAGGCGGCCGAATCGAAACAAATGTTCCCGCCTTGTTCGGAGATTCAATTTGCTTCAATTCGCTCAGTGGTGAAGGCCGCCATCAAGCCCGTTAAGCCCTAGGGTGCTGACCACGAATGGGTAAGGAAACAATATTAGTTGCTTTTGAGGACAATCGCTTTGGGATTTGATGGAATATTGAGACATAAACACAAAATTTGACACGTTGACTGTAAAATGTGAAGTTTGGCTGCGTGTTTGCTATGGGGCTGACGTGAGCTGGTTAGCTCAGGCTATGTTATGCTTGGTATCACTGGAAAGAGTAGCTTCTCTAGTTTCATACGACACCCAACATGATGGAGGGGAGCGAACGGTTTATGTGTACTGTCGCGTTCCATTTCGACTGTCGCTTATCTTTATACAGCTTTTATTTTGTAACAAAAATATTGAAATTATTGCCAAACAAAAATAGTTTGGACAAAATACACTTGGAGTGTTGTTTTGGTAGCGTTAAGGCCTCGTCTTTTAGAAACATAAAAATTTTTTTTTTTTAAAAAGACCACCACAACATTTTATGAACTTTTTACAGGCAGTTATTTATGGTACCGTTCTACTGGACCCGGTACGGGGTCCGTCGGGCTCAAAAGGTTAATAATCGTGTACTCATCCTTAGGGTCTCGTTGGAGCTTCGCTGGGACGTGCTTGCAATTATACGTTTTGACAACGTCGTACGTCACCGCTCACCCACAATCTTTCCAAAGAAGTGGTACGGATTTATCGCGTGAAGTGGAGCAGAGGAGGAGTCGCCAGGTTTGTGACAACCAGCCCTGTTCAAGAATGAAAGACCTGTTCATTTGCCTGCCTTAACATTACGCTGTAAACTGTCCTCTGCCGTCCTCTTTTAAATGCACCGCTAAATATATCTGCTAATGTGCGCACGTTGTTAATGTGTCTGCAAAGCACCCTTAAATTAGCATCCAAGACACTTTTAAAAGGGGAGTAAAAAGCTGAAACAGTCAGGACAGTGCCATACACAATATGCTATATATAAACGCCCAAAAACAATGTGCAAGTCAATATAACTCATCAGTGACTAATGTCAACCTTTACATTTAAAGGATTGATCCTAGACTGAGATTGATTCTAAGGAAGCACCACCTTTCAATGACGTCCTGTCTGGATGCATTTAAAATATACATTATTGAAGTAAACATGCTAATTCTAAATTTCAACTCTTAAACAACACATGTATTGGTGAAACAATTACAACGACTGCACAAAAATAAAAACAGTATTAGCACAACAAGTTTTACATGTGTTGTTTCTTCTGAATGCAAAATTTTTTTTTAATATCCCATAAATGAACAATCCAATTGTGTTTAATTTTTTACCCCTTTTATTTTAGAAATGTGCTCCTTTTTTGGCACTGTATGACCTGTATGCTTAATGAGGTGACATGGCTATTGTAGAATTGATCAACATTTCCTCCAGTCTCAGACACTGAACTAGGAAACCTTGCAGTGGCTTCCTTACCCGAGTTTTCTCATTTCATAATTACTTGGTTTCAAGGGGAAACCTGATTAAAGGTTCCACTCCGTCATGGTCATTTTGACAATAATCAATTGAGCGTATTTATTCCCGTTTCAAAAACTCCTTGGTCTTCATTGCTTAATATTTGCATGAAATCCATTACCTGACTGAACAACCTTACAGAGACACATGTATTCAATTATGAAATCATGTGCACCATCATGTGAAGACAGTCCACTCGTTTTATGACCTATCAGCCAGGGTAATTTTTTTCAGCTGCACTGCTTAAAGACATGCACAGGAAATTAGTTTATTACCTAGGCAATCAAGGCATTTCCTTTTTTATGTATTATTTCTTTATATATCTCTCTCATGTTTCACAGTTTTAGCAGCAAGACATTTCCTCATGATGTCAGCAGTATAAACCATATATCATATTTAGTGTCCAATACCTAGTTTCCACTGTGCTCAAAATTGAAGACAGTAGTCTGCAGTTCTTGTAGTGTGTATTCCGTATCGATACTGAACTTTTCAGTTCTCATAATATCTAATGTTCTAAGTACAATGTTGTGATAAACGAGAGTGGTGGTATAAAAAGTGTATAGAAACATTAACACACATTCCCTTTGCTCTTTGCGCCACTCAAGGCTGTGGATAGCACATTATTAAACATATAAAAATAGTTTCCTAATAATACTACAAAATTATTATATTTTACCATATGTTCCTTTAATCTATGGTACAATTTCTGATCTGGTAAAGGCCAGGAGACGATGGTTTATCTGGAGAGTGTGAAATAATGAGTTTAGTAATTAGTGCATCAGCCCTAACATCTCCTATTTTAAGTAATTGTCAGACTTCTTGTAATGACCTCTTGTGGTGAATTTAATGAAAGTGCTATGGAGTGAAACTGCTGATAAGCAGTTCTGGACATCTCAGACTTACAGAAAGCACTCTCTTGATATTATGATGTTGTCAGGAAATGAGTGTAGGGCACTATGGAGGCAGACTGTCTTGATAACACACGTAAGATACCCAATGTGCCTGTGCTTCTAATGAATATGTATGACGATCTCACATTTCCTGCAAGCAATACAAAATGCTAAAAGAATGGATGAAAAATTTGATCTACTATGAGGCTTTCTTAATGTTGCTAATAATACCTAAATATATGGGACAGTACTGAGATCTGCCAAATTCATTTACTGTCAGTAAAAGAAAAGTGAATAAAGTATAGTTACTGTTCAATTCACAAACTTCCAGACAGTAGTAAAATAAAATAAAATAGAAAAACTTGAATAAAAACAACACTTGAATCAGTGATGCTTTTGTTGTTGTTAGATTGAACGTGGGTGCCTTTAGTTCAAAGTCATAATATAAATGTTATTCCATAATAGTAGATTGTTTTATTTATCCTTTGTTTATCCTCTTTACGATAAAAAAAGAGTTCACTGTATCTTTGCAGACATGATACTATTCAAAAGCATTTAACAAACAGTTAACAAGAGACCCTTTATAACACTTGTTGTATTTGTCACACATTGATATTTGTCACATGTTCTCAACCTCTGCTGGTCTCATGGGAATTATAGTTTTCCCACACAAAGTATTGTGGTTCCAATGAGCAAAATGGCTTTAAAAAAAAATACATCACCCCCCATCATTCCTTGACAAAGTGTAATGACATCACTTGACAAATGGCCTAACTCAGGTCAGCACAATGGGCGACAAAGCAACACCACAAAGCAAAATGATGTGTGGGAATGGAATGGGCCCTCAGCAAATACTGTGCGTTCCTGTTGTGGGGCTATGATACAGCTTTTCCGGCAGGCAAAGTGTTGAAGACGTATTTTGACAGTGCAATAACCTGTGCTGTATATATTGTTATTGAACTGGGATTAAGTGTCTCTTCCCTTTAGAAGTGAATTTGAAGCTGCCCTGCTTCCACTTGTTCATTTCTCTCTTTTAATTCTCTAAATCTTTCACATCACACTTTGGGGATCCTGACATCATACTGCAAAATGACTCTGAACAGAAGGAACACAGAGTCACCAATGACTCACAGACAGTGTTTGCATGACCATCATTCTATCATTTCTGCCCAAGACAAATGGGTCATGGAAAAACTATTATCTCTCTTGTTTATTCTTTCTTTTCATAAACTATCGTGAATACTACAAACACCCAAAATAGAGAGGGACGGGTTGATGTTATTCAAAATTGCACCAATATAAGTTCAATGAGGTCATTTTCTTTCCCAACCAAGAGACTTTTGTCTCTCTGCATTGTTTTTCCGAAGTAAAACTTATAAATTAAAAATAAATATAAATGTTAATACTCTGCACCCTTTTAGCATCTAATCTATATGATCACAGTCATCAGCAATTATCACAACAATAAAGAAATAAACAGCAACAACAAAAATACTACTACTACTACTACTACTACTAATAATAATAATAATAATCAACACCATATGCATATTATAAGTAGTGTAAAAAATAGCAATGCAAATATGGTACTCAGTACTCCATATTTCCAAATGAAAAAAAAATGGGTTACATTAAGTGTAAATACAAGTAAAATAATAATATATGTGTAAAAAGGAAACTGGACGCAGCAAATTCCAACTTCAACTTCTCTATGGGTACATGTGAAGAATTAGTTCTTAACATAAAATTACACTCATCCATCAACCAAGACGGGCGGCTGACAGATCATTTGTAAAACCTTTCAAAACATCTTCTTTGAACAACTATGGGGAATATTTTGAAACCCTGTATTTTAAAGCTCATATTCTGAAGCCATTACTGCAGAGAAAGAGAAAGAGAAAGTTCTACGAAACTAAGTTAAATGGGAAGATCAAATAGCATCCATGATATGGTCATGCAAGTACAGCAATCGATTTCTATTTTAACTTAGATCATGAGCACGATGACAGTGGATATACACACACAGTGAAACCTGCCTTGGCGGACACCTATCCATGATGCCCAATTTTTTTGTACTCTCTTTTGGCACTTTTCTGAATTACCTTTGCATCACAGTCACCTGCACAACACAGTCGGTAGCCATGCTGCTGTTCTCCCACAGGACCTTTAATGATGCGTAGATGCGTATGACGGCCACTCATCAAAGCAAGCTAGCTAGCTAACCACCAGCTGGATAATTTTCTGTGCACTGCCAAGTTTCTTCATGTTAAAAAAATGCAACAAAAAAAAAAGATAATTTTCTTAAGTTTGCAATGAAATTCTGAGAGGTGCATATGCAAAACAGGTAAAACTAGAAATCAGTTAATCAGAAACTCCGTGTCCACAAGTGTGCAAAATCTAAGGGTGATATGTAGAACGACTACAGATTTACGATGCAAAATATAGGCAGTGTACCCTGCTGTCCCTTAGTGTCTCCAAATGTATCCAAAATGGTTAAATTGTACAATAGACATACAGATCCTTTCCAAAAAATTAGAATATCATGGAAAAGTTTTTTTTTTTTTCCATAATTCCATTCAAAAAGTGAAACTTTCATAGATTATAGATTCATTACACACAAAGTGAAATATTTCTAGCGTTATTTGTTTCATTTTTCATAATTTTGGCTTACAGCTCCAGAAAACCCCCAAAACAGTATTTCAAGAAATTAGAATAGTGTGTCGAAAATCAGCATTTACTTCAGTTATTTCAGAGAATGAGTGGAATGGCTTGACTCGAGGAATCCGACAGTTGTAGCCCATGTCCCGGATACGTCTGTACGTGGTGGTTTTTGAAGCACTGACTCCAGCCTCAGTCCACTCCTTCTGCATGTCCGCCAAATTTTGGAATCGTCTTTGCTTGACAATCCGCTGAAGCCTATGGTCATCTCTTTTGCTTGTGCACCTTCTCCTGCCACATTTTTCCCTTCCACTAAACTTTCTATTGATATGCTTGGACACTGCACTCTGTGAACAGCCAGCCTCCTTAGCGATGACCTTTTGTGGCTTTCCCATCTTCTGGAGGGT
Source organism: Synaphobranchus kaupii (assembly GCA_029718625.1). Classification (NCBI taxonomy): domain Eukaryota; kingdom Metazoa; phylum Chordata; class Actinopteri; order Anguilliformes; family Synaphobranchidae; genus Synaphobranchus; species Synaphobranchus kaupii. Next base: position 123,557,940 of record CM056376.1, read on the forward strand.
GTCAATGATGGTCTTCTGGCCAATTGTCAAGTCTGCAGTCTTCCCCATACTGAACCAAACTGAGATACACTTTGCAGGTGTTTTGAGTAAATTAGATGATAGTGTGACACTCAGTCTAAAACATTAATTCTCTGAAATAACTGAAGTAAATGCTGATTTTTGACACACTATTCTAATTTCTTGAAATACTGTTTTGGGGGGTTTTCTGGAGCTGTAAGCCAAAATTATGAAAAATGAAACAAATAAAGGCTAGAAATATTTCACTTTGTGTGTAATGAATCTATAATCTATGAAAGTTTCACTTTTTGAATGGAATTATGGGAAAAAAAAAACTTTTCCATGATATTCACATTTTTTGGAAAGGATCTGTATATAGGGCTGTAGCAGTTGTCAAAGCTTTGTGCTGATGCACCTTGATTGAGAGTAGGCTGATGTTAGTGTTAGGGCTGATCAATTTAATTCCGCGTCTTTTGGGGGCTTTTTGGCAAACACAAACATTTCACTTAAAGTGTAGTTTTTTGTGATTAATGCCACTACACACAGTTCAGAACGTGTATGACAGCATTGCAAGTAGAACTAAAGCAGCAATACTCCTCATCAGTTATTAGATATCCATATATTGTTAGATGTTTACAACAGATATTTGACCAAAATTAACCATTTAACTACAAAAATGTTTAATCTACAGGAGTCCTCCAACAGTTGGTCACAACAAAGAGGCTAGTGTAAATGATTAAATATTTTACCACTTGATTGATTGAGGTAATTATCAATCAAGTAATTATTACTGTATTTACCAGGGTTTCTCAGACTCACCACTCCACCACAAACCCAGCCTCCTAAAACATTTGAAAGTACAATAAATACCAAAAGAAAATACCACTGAAAATAGGACAAATTATCAAACTGTGAGACTTCTCCGGGTATTAAATAGCACCAGTTCCAATGGCCCCCTCCCGTTTGTCAAACGCCTGTTTGCCTTTAGCAAATCTCAGAGGATCATTGCTCTTTTAAATGTCTTTTCTGTTGTTACTTTCTGTACCAGTGAGGAGAAGGACAGCAATGACCACTATTTCAAGAGCACGATTTGCAGGTCGGTTTTGTCAGAGCACTCGGGGGTCAAAAAACGTTCCCGTCTGTGACATTTCTGCTGCCTGACAGCAGGCTTGACAGGGGCATCTGCCCTCATACGTGAGCGGGAGTGAAGGAAACTTTGATGGATAATCGAATAAAAAAATAACGCAAAGGACCGCACGGTCCGGGGATGTCAGTGGAATAAAAAGTATGCTGTTAAGGCCTTCATCCTCCATCAAAAGTTCCAGCAGGCCACTGATACATTAAAAAAATGTGACTGAAAAGCAGCAATGGCATGATGATGTTGTGATGGTGGCGATGATGATGATGATGATAATGATGATGATGATGATGATCTTGACAATGTATGTCAATGTTTTTAGCTAATTGCAGTTGCTCATTGTACTTTCCCGAGCCCACCATGCTGTGGACAAAGGTTCACCAAGCTTTGATGCTGATGGCTTGTTTGTAAAAAATTTTTTTAAAGTACATGAAAGGGATCTATATTTGTAGCACAAAGTGAAATGTGTTTATTACAGATTCAGATATAAAATTAAAGCATAAGCTGTGCACCCTTTGTTCCCTTTATAATGAGTCTATTGATTATACAGCACAGGAACAAAATGCAGCTTTGGTAATAATTTTATTTATTTATTTCGGGAGAACTTTTTTATTGATTTTGTATTTCAGATTTCAGTAAACGGACTGGTTTTATTAGCTTGAAAATAAAATACAAGAAAAATTGTATACAGTGAGCACTATAATTCATTGGACAATGATCCATTTTTTGTTTGGTTCTGTACTCTAGCACTTTCACTTTGAAAGGATACAATGACAATGAGGTTGAAGTGCAGACTGTCAGCTCTAATTTGACATTATTTTAATCCATATTGGATGAACCGTTTAGAAATTATAGAACCTTCTGTACAAGAACCCCCCAGTTTTGGACAGTTTGACATAATGTAGAATAAAGTAATCATTTTTAATATTTGGTCGCACATCCTTCGCATGCCAAAACTTCCTGATGTCTGTGACCCAACAATATCAAAAGACTCTTGGGGCCCTATCTTGGCGATCTTGGCGCTTAGTCTAAGCGCATGGCGCTAAGTCCATTTAGGGCGTGTCCAAGTCCACTTTTGCTATTTTAACGGCGTGTTTTTTTGGCGCTAAGCACGGCGCATGGCGCAACTGGGCTGAACCTAGTCGCTTCATTAATTATAGGTGTGACTTGGGCGTGACATTCAATAAACCAATCAAAATGTCATATCCCATTCCCTTTAAAAGCCTGCTTTTCCACCTTGGCGGATTGCTTATGATGGCGAAACAGACATGCTCGTGCGTGTTTAGTGTGATCAAGGAATAGGCTAAATGGAGTATGATCAATATTATTCGGACTAACCATTAGCCTATGAGTTCCCGGTAATTCCAGACAGGGCTGTTATTTTACAAAATATGTGCGGTTAAATTTCGTTAAAAGGACCTGCAACAGCTGAGAATAAGCTATCAATGGCTTCAGTCTCACCTTAGAAAACGCCAAATTAGCCTGCTTGTTCAGCGAATTTCGTTTGATTATGCAATGAAAGTGTCAAACATCAAGTTCAAGCTTCATCCAAAGTTAATTAGGCTACCTGCATAGTAGGCTAATATTGATTAATAACATACATACCGTTGTTTTGCCTTAATGATGACACTAAATAGCCATACAATAAAGCTGTCAGGTTCGCAACCCATAAGTTCACGCATATTTCCCCTTGTTTAATAATGTCCTGTTTATGGAAATGTGACCAACCTGTTTTACTCGTAGCGTAATCCTTTAAAACAATCCACTTTCCCAGGAAGACCGTTAAACGTGCAGAGAATGGCATTAAAATTAATTGTGAATTAATTGTGTAACGTGCTGCAAATTTGTTTTAGTTTCTAATTAGACGCTTAGTTCTCTTTAAAATCGTTTTGTTCAGTTAAGGAATAACGGGTGAAATCAGCTGGGTTTTAAACGGTGAGAGTATGGAAACCTGGTCACTGTCATTTAAAAAAATATGAAGGACGAAGAATAGCTAAGGTTACAATTTAGTTAACATGGTGACATCTCCGTTTTTTAACCATAGGCTATCGGAAAAAACCTTATGCACAGCGAATTCGCTGTAGCCTAGGCTATTTGAAAAACAATAAATGCAATATTCACTGGACAAGGTTTTGAACTTTTTTCAGTCACAAACCATTCTATTTACTTACAGGCTGTATTCATAGATAAACAGAGCTGTATTGTAATGACATCTGAAGCGCATTTTCAGAACTTAAATGTCCGTCTATTGCCGTGCGCGAGTTTTCCATTGAATGACAATTCACGCATTAGGTGCAAAGACAATTCGCGCATTAGGCTTGATAGCTATAGGTGTTATCAGCTCCTTTTTAATGGATAGCCATTGTCCCGTACCATCGCACATCGCCTGGATGTTGATGGAGTGGGCTGAGAGCAATGTAATGTGGCATTGTTTCCCTTCGCTGATGGAAAGGTATGTGGACCTATGGAACCTTTTATTATTATGCATTTTTGATATAGCCTACACAATAATAATATTTCACATTATGATCTAGATATTTTAGTCATGCCTGTGCACGCCCCTGTGTGTAACAGACAGGAGGGTATGCGCGTTGTGCACACGCCTATGTAGACGCACTTATATGCGCCGTTAAAATAGCATGTAAACAACTGCGACATGACTTTAGACCAGGTTTGTGGTGGTTCTAGCGCAAGCGCTTTCTGCTGGCTCAAGATAGCAATACGCCAAAAAGAATCCTGGCCACTCCTCATCTTAAGACCAACACGCCCAGTTCACTAATGATGGCGCAAGAGTTACGCCGTCAACATGCTAGTTTGAAGGCGTAAGCGTTAGGCGCTATTATGGACCTAGCGCCGGGTGTAAGATAGCAAAGACACTTGCGTTTGCGTTAGCGCCGCTTTGCGCCGGGTGTAAGATAGGGCCCTTGATATCTTATTTTCTGGTACTCCTACAAGCGATACTATAACCTCTCTGCATTTGAATGGATCTCTATGGGAATTGGGGGGTGGGACTAGATTTAGCTGTAAATTACGCTGGAACAGTATGGAACACATGATTGGCTAAATGGCTCTAAGTCTCTGCTACCAGATATGCAGTTGATATGGATGGATAACTTGAAGGGTTTCTTCTCTGGACTCATTGTCATTGTATCCTTTCAAACTCAAAGTGCTACAGTACAGAACCAAAATGTGTCACTGTCCAATTAGTTATTGTGCTCACTCTATATCCTCCAATTGTCCAATGTGTAAGAAGATCAGGCTCATGAGAAATTGTTATGTGGCCTGAAATAATACTTATTTATCCATTAGTTAGTGACTCTATGGGGACCATAAATCCAAGTATATTCCCATAAAAGGTAGGACCGTCTAGCTTTTTTAACAATAATGGGACTGCTAGTATAAAAGTTGGGGCTATTAGGGCGATTTTGTTGACAGGTTTGCGTGTGACTGCGAGTCTATGAGAGTAGCCTTGGAACATTAGATCACCGTTCTTTTCGCCCCCTCGTATACTATTTTGTATTATTTTGCAGTGTTTATTGGCTGTGTGTTTTATTTGTGCCATTACGCTACTCGCCTGTTCTTATGCGTCTCGTTACCGAGACACGGCGTTTGGTATTTCTGGCTCGTTCTTTAGTCACTTAGCTTGTAGAAGTATGGGAGCCTAGTGCTTTGTTTCCATTAGCCTTGTTTGGTTTTCTTGCTGAAAAACCTGGCGTTTCCGCTTCTACTCATTGGCGTGTGACAGTGAGCCGGTTACTAGCCTTGGTGTGTGTGTTTCCCTGTCTTGTCTCCTTTCCTTAACTACGGGGTTTCCCGTCCTAGTGGCCTAGTGCTTAAAGAATCCCCTTGCTGCGTTTGGCTCCTCCTACCTCACACGTCACGCCGCATTACAATGGCCTCATTGGATCAAATGTTAATTGACATGTTTTTGGAAAAACGAGAGCAATTTTCTCTTATTTCTTTGAAATATGGAATGGAGCGGTATGTGCAATAAGTAAAGTGTGTAGAAATGAAAATGTGATTAGAATCGAGGTCAATTAAAGTCTACCGCTGGAGAAACTGCACCAGCTGATAGGCTACCGATGTTGCTGATAGCAACGCCATTGAGGAGCAGTGTTGTTCCTGCACTGCAGGTAGGATTAATTGAACTAACCTAGTTATCATTTACATTATTAATATAAACCTCCCAAAGCCAGTTACCTGAAACTGTCATGTTAAGACACCAGGCTGAATAGCTTGCTAGGTGACATTAGGGTGACCATATTTTCGATTTCAGAAAGGGGGCAGGGGTAGACGGGCATCGCGAATGTAAAGAAGGCTATCTGTTTGTTTATATAGGCTACGGTTTATAGAACTAGCACAACTTAACCGGACATTTTTTATGAATTTAGAAATCCCGCCTGGATGGATAGCCTATTTACACTCCCAAAATAAATGGTCACGAAAGACGACTCGTCTGGTCAGCCGAGCTAACATAGCTAACGTTAACGCCAGCTAGATATAAATAACTTAACATTAGCTACCTAAAGTTGGCTGTTGCTGAGATCACATCAGATATGGTGGTAATGAAGACAGGTGTTATTTCATACCATTTGTGATGTTAATTCAACCTTTCTTTTACAAAAGAATCACAATTTACTTGTGGTAGTATCTTCTGATAGGGTAGCAAAGATGGATATATAACTGCATGACGCTAGCGGTAGGATATTTCGACAAGGTTGGACAAATCGACAGAACAGGTGTTCACGTTACAGCAGTGCGGTCTCAATAACTGAAACGCTAGCTAACGTTAACGTTACTTTGTGAGCACAGGGATATTTACATAGCCTATATTAAGTTGGCACAAATGCATTTGTCACTGGTTTTGGGGTTCGGAAAAGGGAATTACTCCTAAATTACTCCTCCCTCCAAGCATTCAGGGTACCCGGTGTAGGTATTACAGTTTCCCCAAGCACATCTTTTCACCATCATGTCTGATTCAATTTACGTTTTAAAAAAAAAAACAATTTTCAGTGAGCTACTGCAATCTTTCCATTTTGGTTTCAAATTCAATGCACCTTGACCGAACCGCATGTCCGTGGTCAGCACGCATAGTAACGGTTGCTAAAGTATGATTGGACAATATCTGGTTTGGAGCCTAGCGATAGGTCAATTGGTCACAAAACAATAATAAATGCAAATGCACCCATATTGGGACTGTGGACACTATCTTCTGTATTTTTACAGAAGTGCAAAGTTAACCTAGTATCATGTTGATTAGTTCAGTCTGTGGCAACTTGTTAATACTTTTAATGACATGTCAGTTCTAAATGTACGTATATTTAAATAAAGGAAGATTAATAATAATCAAACATTTAACATGCATCATTATAATGTGTTTGTTGTGACTATACCCTTGCTGCCTTTCTTGACGTCTGGCAAGAAATGGGAACTTGACTGCAGAAAGGTCTACTGTAGGTATGCAAATCAGTTGCTTGTTTATTTATTTTTAATGTTATTTTATATCATGGGCCTGGAGTCCACTTAATCTCATTACATCCCAGCTCCTACCTCACTTTCTTGTTTCTTATACCTGAATTTGTTGCCGATTTTCAGGCCAGATTCCACAGGCAAATTATGTTTTTGGGTTCCACATGTAAATTTTGAGATATTTTGTACCTATTACTACCATAGTTTCAAAAAACGTACAAAACGTTTCTTTAACAGCCATTTTTCTCAAAATTACATATTCCCCATATGCCAGACAGTTTATCTCAACTTTAAAAGTAGATCCAGCCACAAAAGTTGACATAGAGCTTAATTAATTAAATAGCTGGTGATGTACTGATGTACATCGTTGGACGAGAGGTGGTGCAACACTTATTTTAGGCAAAAATGTATGTATTTATAAAAAATATGTACTGATTTACAGATGTTTTTTAAATTTTTTTATCTTCAGTCATTTTCATTTTATGTGGTATTTTATCTATAAACAAATGTATTTTTGCCTGTATTCATGAAAGCGGTTTTTGAATATGTACTATGTGAAAAAAACAGCATTTTCACAAAAGGCTATGTAGATGACCAGCTGTTGAGTTGTCACATTACCTTTAAAAGAAAAATAACTGTACTTCATCAACTAAGACCGAAACATTATTGGTTTAATGTGCACATTAGCACATATTTAATGATAAAGTACCTAATTTGCTTACCTTTCCTACCGAAAAACATAAATGAATAACAAAAATATATTGTATTGTAGTCCATTCAAAATGGTACTCTCTCTGATAGGGCAATTTTTTTCCAGTGCTCCCCATAAAGGTGAATAAAGCAGCAGACACCATGGCTCTCGGCTGGGGACCCCAGTTCTGTATTTCGGGCACTCCTCTATTTACGCATATGGGCATGCATACAAAACACAAATTACCTCCATCGGAGTGATAAATACAAAAGGAATATGCCAATCAAAAGGTGAAGTTTCGCAGAGAGTGTGCAAAAAAAATAATAATAATAATTTGGTTAAGTACACATTAGAGATGTGCCATTTAAATGTTAATGGAATTTTTATGCCATAAACTTGAATTTATTATTGTGTAAATTAACAAATTTTCTATATGCAGTGTAGTTTAGTAGTCTGAGGATAATTGCATCTATTTTACTGTAAAAACCACTGTTTTACCTCCCACTAGGCAGATGACAGATGACAGTTCCCCAGAACAGTTAAAGTGTTCCAAGACCGTCTCTCCCAGATACCGTGTACGTCTTTGGAGCAAAATGCTGTCAGACAAGCTTCTGAGGAGTTTCCTAGGAAGTTCCAGCTGTAAGACGGAGGAAGAAACAATGAAACATACATCACTTGAACAGCCTGCTTCATCAAAGTCAAAATGTGAGCTATTTAGTGCACCAAGGGTAACTGAGGGGTTTTAACTTATGGTAACAGTGCAGGTCTTGCCAAGACCTAATTCAACTCAATTCAAGGGTGAATATTTGGTTGTATGGTTGCATCTTGCCCTAAATTTTCAAATGCAAATCTTTGTCATTATTCATTTTTGTACCCCCCCCCCCCCCCCCCCGCCCTAAAAATACAATGACAGGGAAATAAAACTAGAGGATAGAATTGATATAGTAAATGTGTCTGTATATACACATCACTGCTGTGCAAAACTAACTGGGACTCATCTGTTTGAGATGTCAGAGCAACAAATTGGATGGTTGTCTGACAAGATATATCTGAACCACAATATGCATTGCTTTTCCCATGCATCTTTTTTCTGTGTGAGATAGTATTTTATTCTTTCAAATATCCAGAGCAGGAAAAGGCCCACACACTAGAGGAAATGGGTAACAAAAATAAATATAGAGGTGAAATGCTTGGTGGCCATTTGTAGTGGCAACATAATAGATAATAATTTTTGACAGTATGTGTGTGCGTGTGCGTGCGTGCGTGCGTGTGTGCGTGCGTGCGTGTGTTTGTGTGTGTGTGCAAGCTTTGTAGTGTTAACATAGAAAAAAATCACTTTTTTTTTTAGATCCTGGTTCGGTAATGTAACCCAAACGAATAAGAAGAATTGTGAGTGTTTGCTCAAATCATTGGCTATGATCTGAATGACCTCTACCCCTTATCAGAAGAGGGTCACCAGGAAAGCTCAGGGTATTCTTCAAGACCTCCTACACCCTCTGTTCTCTGAGTTGTATCTCCTTCCCTCTGGGCGTAGGTATAGGCTGCCCTACAGGGAAAAGCAATATATTTTCATAGCTCTTATCCCAGGGGCTATTTGCAGTTTGAACATGTAACTGGAGGGTATGTGGATTAAGACCGCGCCTATGAACTCTATGCAATTGGTTGTTACTGTTAAATGTCTTTTATGTACAGTATATATTTATATTTATATTTTCCATGCATAGCGCTGCGAGCGGCCGTAGTGCAATCACTCGTTACAACCCGCACATGCATAGAGCTGCGAGCGGCCGTAGTGCAATCACTCGTTACACCCGCACATGCATAGAGCTGCGAGCGGCCGTAGTGCAATCACTCGTTACACCCGCACATGCATAGCGCTGCGAGCGGCCGTAGTGCAATCACTCGTTACACCCCGCACATGCATAGAGCTGCGAGCGGCCGTAGTGCAATCGCTCGTTACAACCCGCACATGCATAGCGCTGCGAGCGGCCGTAGTGCAATCGCTCGCGTCGGTGTGTCTGTCCGTATGTGTGTCACTATGTTCTTGATTACATGTTTACAGAAGATGCTGTGGGCAGCTCTGAACAGAGAATATCCTGGCTAATAGTCCACTGAGAAATAAATATCTTCATAGATCCTCCGTTGCCTATTTCCTGTAATTACACTCACTGATAGAGCAGGAGAGTTTCCCATAGAGGTGACTCCATTGATTCGTGAAAGCTTGCCTCAGTCAACAGATTTCTTTTTTATTTTTTTATTCTGCACTTGGGAAACGTTCCATTTTTCCATATTTATAATCAATAATGAGTTGATTAATGCTATTATAATCACATTAGTTATTTTTCAGGCCCTGGGGAAAAAAAATGTGACTTCAGTATAACATTTTTGACAGGCTATATACACTCCAAAGGTGTGAGGACAGTGACACATTTTTGTTGTTTTGGCTCTGTACTCCAGTACATTGGTTTTTGAAATGGAACAATGACTATGAGGTTAAAGTGCAGACTTTCAGCTTTAATTTGAGGGTTTTTACATATATCGGGTGAACCGTGTAGCAATTGCAGTCAGTCCATTTCCAAATTTCTCAAGAAGAAGAAACAAAAACAATTGTTTCTGCCATATGCTCATAATATGTCTGGCACTCTCCAGCCTCCAGTCCACTCCTGGCTTTTCTTCCCAATGGGCAGGGCGTTTGCAAAAATCCAAAATCCAAAAACAATTTAAATGACCATTTCCTTTCTGTATTCTGAACCATCAGATGACTACCAAACAAACAGAGACATCAACAGCAATCTTAATGATACATAATTTATGCACAAAGCCTTATGCTAGCTCTTTGGAAGCATGGTTTGGCCACTTCAATGAGGCTGCGACATTAATTTAGGAAATAAAGAAGCAGATGGTGCCATTGGTCCCCAGGGTGCAAACACTGGATTTTATCATCCTACACTGGCAGACAGACAGCTAGAGCTCTGTTTAACTCAGCAAAATTATACATACTGTATACAGTGGCGACGAAAGTATTCATACCCCATCACTTTTTGCACACTTTATTGTGTTGTAGATTTAATTTTAAATGGATAAATTATCCATTTTTGCCCATCAATCTACACTCAATAACCCATAATGCCAAAGTGAAAACATGTTTTTATAAATTTTTGCAAATTTATTAAAAATCTAAAACTGAAGTCTCTCATTTACATAAGTATTCATACCCTTTGCTTTAACATATTTTTAAAGTATCATATTTAATATTTGGTCGCATATCCTTTGCATGCTGTTACTTCCTGAAGTCTGTGACCCATAAACATCAAAAAACTCTCGATATCTTATTTTCAGGTACTGTTACAAGCGATACTATAACCTCACTGCATTTGAATTGATCTGATTCAGCTATAAATTATGCTGGTACAGTATGGAACACATGGCTGGCTAAATGGCTGTAAGTCATCAAGGGTCTAAGGTATCAAACAAACCATCACGGCCAGATATGAAGTAGATGTGGATGGATCACTTTAAGGGTTATTTCTCCTGACTCATTTTTCTATAGAACTCTATGGGGGAAAAAGTCAGGAGAAACAACCCTTAAAGGGATAGTTCGGAATTTTGGACATAAATGTCTCAATTACGACTTACCCATGATGTAGTTGATTGATGGAAACCATTTTCAGCTAATTACATGCTGTCCCTTCTTTTGGACATACACACGTTGCTAATGCTAGCACAACTCTAAGGTAACCAGTAGCATCCACTACCAAACACACGTAAACACTCCACAGTGCACCCAAAGCAAATAAAATACGACGACAGTCTATCGGGGTTATTTTGAGTGTTTATACCATCATATTTGAAGTCAAACTATCGTTGAATCCTTTACTTTGTGCTGACCTATATTCTCTGTGGAAGTACGGCGACGGAGCAAATGTGGCCATTGCAAGTCGTTGCTCTTCTTTGCTGTTGTAGTCGACCAGTGCCGGCACTACATTCGTAGGTAACAAAGTATCCCTCCGCCGGGAATTGGGTGGTGGGACTAGATTTAGCTGTAAAATATGCTGGAACAGTATGGAATACATGGTTGATGAAATGACTGTAAGTCACCAAGGGTCTGAGGTATCAAACAAGCCTCAAACCATCACCGGATATGCAGTAGATATGGATGGATAATTTTAAGGGTTGTTTCTCCTGACAAATTTCCTATTGAACTCTATGGAAAAATAAGTCAGGAAAAGAAACCCTTCAAGTTATCCATCCATACCTACTGCATATCTGACAGCAGAGTGATGGTTTATGGCTTGTTTGATACGTCAGACCCTTGATGACTTAGAGCCATTTAACCATGTGTTCCATACTGTTCCAGTGCACATTCAAATGCACAGATGTTATAGTATCGCTTGTAAGAGTACCAGAAAATAAGATATCAAGAGTCTTTTGATGTTGTCGGGTCACAGACTTCAGGAAGTCATGGCATGCAAAGGATATGCGACCACATATTACAAATTATTACTTTATTCTATATATAAATGCAGGTGTGCCAATAATTGTGGCACACATGGTTTTGTTGAAAATAATTATTTATTGATGAGGAATTTTTTTTTTTTACAATACATTTAGTCCAATTAAAGGTTTTATATATATATATATATATATATACATATATATATACAGTTCATCTTCTCCACGTTTTATTATGTTACAGACATATTCTACAATAGATTGAGTTCATTTTTTGTCTCACAATTCTACACAAAATAGCCCATAATGACAAAGTGAAAACAGGTTTTTAGACATTTGTGCTAATTTATTAAAAATCTAAATGTAAAATATCATATGTACACAAGTGTGCACGCCCTTTGATATAACACCCAAAAGTGAGCTGAGGTGTATTTTGTTTCCACTGATACTGCTTGAGATGTTTCTGCAACTTAATTGGAGTCCACCTGTGATAAATTAAATTGATTGGACATGATTGGGGATTGCCAACACCTGCCTATATAAGGTCCCACAGTTGACAGTGCATGTCAGAGCAAACTCCAAGCCATGGGGTCAAAGGAATTATCTGCAGACCTCAGAAACAGGATTGTGTCAAGGCATAGATCTGGAGAAGGGTACGGAAAAATCTCTGCAGCTTTACAGGTCCCAAAGAGCACAGAGGCCACCATCATTCGTAAATGGAAGAAGTTTGGAACCACCAATAATCTTCCTAGACCTGGCCTCCCGGCCAAACTGAGCAATCGGGGAAGACGGGCCTTAGCCAGGGAGGTGAGCAGGAACCCGAGGGTCACTCTGAAAGAGTTCCAGCATATCGAGAACCTTTCAGAAGATCAACCATCCAGGCAGCACTCCACCAATCAGGCCTTTATGGTAGAGTGGCCAGATGGAAGCCCCTCCTTAGTAAAAGGCACATCACAGCCCGCTTGGAGTTTGCCAAAAGGCACCTAGAGGACTCTCAAACCATGAGAATCAAGATTGATGAAACCAAAATTGAACTTTTTGGCCTGAATACCAAGCGTCACGTCTGGAGGAAACCAGGTACCGCTCATCACCTGGCTAATACCATCCCTACAGTGAAGCATGGCGGTGGCAGCATCATGATGTGAGGATGTTTTTCAGCAGCGGGAACGGGGCAACTAGTCCTGATAGAGGGAAAGATGAATGCAGCTAAGTACACCAAGATCCTTGAAGAAAACCTGCTCCAGAGCGCTCTGGACTTCAGACTGGGGCGAAGGTTTACCTTCCAACATGACAACCTCAGCTGATGTGTGGTGAGCATTCTGGCGAAAAATGGCTGCCGCTGCATCACCCAGGTGGGTGCTGCACATTGGTGGTGGTAGAGGCGAGTTTCCCTCTCATCACTGTAAGCGCTTTGAGTATTGAGTATAGATAGGCGCTATATAAATGCAAGGTATTATTATTATTATTATTATTAACCCGAAGCACACAGCCAAGAGAACAAAGGAGTGGCTTCGGAGTCTGTGCATGTCCTTGAGTGGCCCAGCCAGAGCCCAGACCTGAATCCAATTGAACATCTGTGGAAAGAGCTGAAAATGGCTGTGTACCGACGCTCCCCATCCAACCTGACGGAGCTTGCAAGGATATGCCAAGAGGAATGGGCAAAAATGTCCAGAAACAAGTGTGCAAGCTCGTAGCTTCTTTCCCAAGACGCATTGAAGCTGTAATCGCTGCTAAAGGTGCAGCAACCAAGTATTAGGCTAAGGGTGTGTACAGATATGTAACCCCTAAATAACCTATTTTTGTCAGTAAAATAAAATTGCATATTTTCTAAAAACCTGTTTTCACTTTGTCATTATTGGCTATTGTGTGTAGATGTTTGAGGCAAAAAATTAACTCAATCTATTGTAGTATATGTCTGTAACGTAATAAAACGTGGAGAAGGTGAAAGGGGTGTGCAGACTTTCCGGCTTGACTGTATATCCTGCTACTCTGTTCAGTATTTCTGTACCTTGCAAGGTGATGTGGTCTTAAGACAATTTCATGTTCTCATCAAACACTACAAACAAAAAAGGTCTCATTGGATGAAATGGCATTTTATATAACTTTCATTGTCTGTACTTGAAGAGCCCCAAACGGTCTGTGACACTGGGTGTGAGTGTATCCACCATGTATATGTGCGCATGCGTATTGTATCTTGTGTGTCCTGAACACAGCATTAGCTAGTAAAGCTGATAAGGTTTGCATGAATGGGAAATGATAACTAAAGCAAACCTTTATTAAGGGTGAAAATGCCATTAGCTACCTCAGTCACTAGTGAAGATAATGGTTGTGTCTGTTTGAATAATTTTAGGAATTGTATTGGCACCTGTGCACTCACACAGCCCAGTCAGGAAGATATTTATCTTTTAATAAATGCTTGCTTTGCTGTCATTATGTACTCATGTGTGGCCGTGTGTTCCATGTTTGCTGCTCTCAAATCCGACACATGCCATTATTCTCTTAGTATGACATTACATAAATTAATTTGTGCAAATTAATTCATAATTAGAGATAAAGGGTTTTCAGTGATATTGTATTAAAATGCATTTCGCATTTATTTCATGCTGTTAAATAAATAACTTTGTGGAAATTCTCAATATGTGTAAATGGAGTGGGTGTGCTTAACTAAATTCAATATAGTTCTTCGAATAAAACTGTTCCCACCCCTGGCACATGAAGTCTTTCATAAGGGCTGTACTACACTATGTTGCCTGAACTGTTCAAACATGAAATTCATATCATGAATTTGAAAATTTGACTCAAAGAGCATGGCACTTCACACAGAGGTAAGAGTAAAACATTAATCACACAAAAACAGCCATTGGACAAGCATATAGTCTGTGTAATTTCCTGTGAGATATTTGTATCTAATATTGTCAATGACAGTATTCTCAGATTGTGGATGCCTCCCATAAGTATTACTTCAAACACATTGCTCACAATCACCCCTTTGAGTTACTTGGGAGTTCTTTTTCATTCCGAGAAATAATGATGTCAGTCGAGCGTTTAGCAAGCCGGGTTCATTTGTTTGTTTTTATTCCATCCGCACTTGGTAATTGTGAATAACACCAAGCCTTATATTTCAAGAAAGAATATTATTACCCAAAAAAAAAAAAATCAATCAGTGTTCTGTGATTAATTAAACAGATTATTAACAACAGGGGTTGTTTTAGATGAATATCGCAAGCCACATTATTAGAATTTTAATGTGCATTACATTATTTATAATTTAGAAATTATACAATATATTCCTCAGTAAAATTATTGCACAGACAATCTTACTTAATTAATTAAAAAATTAATTGCACGAACAATAACTTTCGCAACATCAAGGACAAGTGCATCAAAAAGGCACCTAAATAAAGTAGCGAAATAGTATGTTAGTTTCTTTGGTTAGTGTATAAAACACATTCATAGTAACAGTATTTGTGCTGTTTACTCAATCAACAATTAATTACAAATTATATTAAGAACAGGCATATTTTTCTGTGGGGAAGGTAATGTAGAGGACAAACCAAGGTTCCCTTTAAATAAATTAAATTCTGTGTCTGTTTTGCATAAAATATAAATATTTTAAGCATGAATGGAAACCAGAGATGCCCAAAATAGAGAATCTAAACTGAGCGCTTCAGTGTAGGATGTCGACTCACATTTTCTTGTCTTGACGGACGGCCTCACTGATATTTCACTCCACATTGAAACCCTCCAGTCAAACTCCTACTGTCATAATGTATTTATTTTTCTGTGTCATTTTTGTTGACGCCTATTTAGAAAAAAAAGAAGAAAAAAAACGAAGCATTATTAAAGACCATCTGCTACAGAATCAACAGCCCTAGACAGTGTGCCAGCACATGGCTCTTAAGTGCATTAGTAAACAATTAAATACCACACGCCTCTTATTCAAATCCCACATGCTGCCTTTGTTTTCATTTGATGGAATGCCAGCTAAAGAAAAATATTTTTTGTTGCTTCAGACCCCCTGAAGCATTGTGTCATATGTAGCTACAGTCATGTGAAAAAGTAAGTACACCACGGTAGTTTTTTAACACATCTGGACACAAGTTTATTTTAATCTAATTTCAACCATATCGATTGATTAAGGTAAACTAATTCAACAAATGATGCTAAAAAATAGACTTTGGAATCACTTAAGCAATTGAAATGAACATAAATGCTAATTCCTCATGAGGAAAAAGTAAGTACACCCCTACCTTTTCTATGACATATATTGATTAAAATTGATGTCAAACACAGGTTTAAATGATTGTCCAATTATTAGATAATAATTTTGAAGTTAGGAAGACTCTTGATATCTTATTTTCAGGTACTCTTACAAGCGATACTATAACCTCTGCATTTTAATGGATCTCTATGGGAATTGGGGGGGTGGGACTAGATTTAGCTGTAAATTATGCTGGAACAGTTTGGAATACATGGTTGGCAAAATGGCTGTAAGTGATCAAGGGTTGGACGTATCAAACGAGCCTCAAGCCATTACTCTGCTACGATATGGATGGATCACTTTAAGGGTTGTTTCTCCTGACAAATTTTCCTATTGAAGTCTATGGAAAAATGAGTCAGGAGAAGAAACCCTTCAAGTTATCCATTGATATTTACTATATATAGGATATGTGTCCAAATATTAAAAATTATTACTTTATTCTACATTATGTTTAACTGTCCAATATTGTTTCATGCCCGGAAATGGGGATGGGGGGGGAAACTATGTACAATAGCTTCTATAATTTCTAAACGGTGCATCCGATATGGATGAAAATACCCTCAAATTAAACCTGACAGTCTGCACTTCAACCTCATTGTCATTGTATCCTTTCCAACTCAAAGTGCTATAGAGTATAAAACCAAAATAACAAAAAATGTGTCACTGTCCAATGAATTATGGTGCTCACTGTATATCACAGTAGATGTTAAAAGCAGACCTGGGATTTGTTTAATGCTGTAGGTGAAAAACTATGGCAGGTTTTTGTTTCCTGCTCAGTTATTTTCCAGTGTGACCTTGGCCGGCCTCCAATGTTATCGCAAACAGCGATGGTCTCACATTGCAGGATTATTTAAAAAATCTCGTAGCTAGACGCCGCGGTGCCAGCTACCAATGTGAGTCCTTGTGTACCCGTTCAGAATGGCTGGCAGAGATAAAGGAGACAACAGGTAGGTGGCTTGGATGTAATTCCGCAATATCCCTGGGTACACTGAAATGGTGGTAACAGGCCCAAAGTATGCTTACCCCCCACCTCCAACCCTCCCATTTTTCTCATTTCCACTCAGCTATTTGAAGGTTTTGTTAGGAGTGCGCTTAAAGGCTTTCCTGAGCTCTACCTTTCCAATCGGCTGAATAATACCTCACTGGAAAACAACTTTTTTTTCTTTCAGTGAGCAGGCTGTTTGACTGGAATCTATGATGAACAGATACAGTTCTGGTGCCACATACTCTGTCTTTACCTTTCACGTGATGGTTTTCTTTTCTCCAGGTTTGGAAAGCCCGATCTTATTCACCAACCTTGCTTATTATCATCAGTTCAGGGGAGCACACAAGCTCTCCACCAAAGCACTGAGTCTTTTCACACTTGCACAGATGTGAGTCAGAGGAAAACAAGTAGGGTCCTATTTTGGTGACAGCAGTAGCGCAAATGTGCCTGGGTACTAGTGGAATTGCGAATCGTCTTGCGTACAAAGGCCCTCACACATTGGCGTTCTCTCCCTGGTTTTAGTGTCAGAGCAATCCCAGAGGCCGGGTTGCCAGATCTTGCAAGACTTTCCAGCTAAATAGAGACTCAAAACTAGCCCAAAATATATTTTTCACCGAAACCAACGTATTTTAAATAGAAATAAACTTTTTTTTTTTTTTTACTTTTTAAAAGTGTGTGCTTTGCAACTTTTTATTTTTATGCACAGCTGCACTTTGATAGTAGTCCAATTTGTCTGTAAAATTGCGGACATGGTGACACTGCTCAGAGGTTTATATTTAGCAACATCATCCCAAAATTATTCAAAAACATATGTCATGTCACATGGGAAATCATTTTACTAAGAGCTCTGAAAAATAACACTTAAACTTTCAAATGTGCATACTTTGACCAACATTGCAATGGAATCAGTATGGAACACAAAGCTCTTTAAATAGTTTCTTTTTTAAATAGGGCCAGTAGGGGGCAGTAGGGGGCAGTGCAGTGATGGGGACACTGTGCTGTAGGAGATGCCGTCTTTCGGATGAGACGTTAAACCGAGGTCCTGACTCACTGTGGTCATTAAAGATCCCATGACACTTATCGTAAAGAGTAGGGGTTTCCCCGGTGTCCTGGCTAAACTCCCAACCCAGGCTCATTCAATCTGCCACCTAATCATCCCCCAGTTTAATTGGCTAAAAAAATTATTCTCTCCCTCTCCACCTCAGCTGATGTGTGGTGAGCATACTGGCGCAAAATGGCTGCCGTTGCATCACCCAGGTGGGTGCTACACATTGGTGGTGGTAGAGGCGAGTTTCCCCCTCATCATTGTAAAGCACTTTGAGTATCTAGAAAGGCGCTATATAAATGCTATGCATTATTATTATTACCTCACAGGATTCGACAGTGATTACATTACATTACATTACATTTATTTAGCAGACGCTTTTATCCAAAGCGACGTACAGTAAGTGCGTACAGAGACATCATCATCATTTTCCTTCTTTTGCGCCTCAATGTGCGCAAAAGAAGGAAAAAAATATAAAAAATATAAAAAATATAAAAACATAAAACAGGCTAAATTTTGACCATTGCTTCTTCACCCTCCTTGCTAAAAAACTCCAATTGCAGAAGACCCTAAACAGTGTCAGCCTATCTGGACATCCCCATTTACTCTGGGAGGCTTGGATTGCCATAAATGCATCTCCCAGACAAGCAACAATCAAGCAAAACTAAAACCTTACACCAGTTTAAAATAGTGCCACACGTGCACTACTGTGCACTACTGCCTGTAATCACAAAATTACTGAAATTGAGTTGAGCAGGCTTTAATTTGCCTTGCATTACCACTATCTTAAAATGTGCGCCTAGACTATGAAAATAGGGCCCTTAACGACTGTGTGGCTTCAGAAATCAGACTGTGAACATCCATTTGACCAGCAGAGGTTGGCAAGTGACAAGGAGACATCACGGTTGACTGAATACCTTCCACCCTGGATGAGGTTACTGCCAATTAGGTGTTTGTTGCCTTGCAAGACAACCAGCCACAGTCCACAGTAGGACAGGCCAGATTTGGTACTAGACCATGGAGCCCATATAATCTGATAAATTTACAGAAAGTGTGTATCTGCTGTCTGCTCATATTTCATATGTGGGATGCATTTTTGCCAGGTCTTACTAATTTTAATGATGTTGTATGGACAAATTAGCACATGCTTTATTTGTTATTATTTCTCATCAACACAAGTTTTCATCAGGCAGAGTGCATTGAGGCTGGAGTTTCTGGGTTTCGTTTTATGAATTCAAAGTGAAGTAAAACAATTGTCATTTGGAGCATTTTACATTTGGAAATTTGCCCAGAAATTAACCAATTTATTTCAGTAAATTAATTCAGTGGTTGCTGCTTTTAATTAAAGGAACATTTAATCTAACCCCTCTGTCACTTTCTTTACAAAGTGTAATGAATTTAAGCACTTTTAAAAAAAAATTTACATTTATTTTTAATAATCATTTCTAATTATTATTTTATCATCAATTCTTGAGAATTTGGACAGAACCTTGTTTTTGTTTTCTCTTCAATGATGCCTAAAAATATGTTTTGATAGATCAGAGTCTTGGCTATTTGTAAACCTTTATAAAGGGGCTACCTCCCAGCGAATTATGTTTTTCTCAAAAAGAACACGAGGCCTTGAATTTTGTTGACTTCATCAGGCGCACAATATCATAGCATTATAATATAAACTAGGATGGCACTCAGAGAGATGCAGACACCCGCATGAGTGGGCAAAGCACTGAAATCTATGATATCAAACAGATTTAACTGCTTGCTTCTATTGTCAAAGTTACAGCAACCAATATGGAGTCCAGTGCACCGCACCTCACAATTAAATAATAAGAATCAATGTGTGATTTTACATGACACAGTTTGATAATGAAGGGATAGTCGTGTCGTGTTACTCATCTGAGAGTCAACATTAGACTCGGTGGTCGTATTGAACACCTGATGATGACTAGCTGATAGATACAAAGACCATTACGAAAAGTTTGAACTGCATGCAATTATGACAGCACGTAAAGTAGTTGGAGCGTGCAGTGATTAGTGTCTTGTAATTGGTGTCATACCTTTTATTTTCTCTCCCTTCAAGAAAACAAAACTGTTTTATTGCACCAAATATTTTATTGCACTTTTATTGACGATAAAATAATCCAAAAGAGGTATCGGTTTAAAAGCCTTTGTTCTGTCTGTTCTGTCCCCGAGCTGTGTGCAGTACTGATCACACACTCCATTGTTTGTAAACAGGAAATTCATACGTAAATATCTATTTCGAGGGCAGTGTGTTAAGGCAGTGCTCAAGACTGGACCCAAATGCAAGACTGAGACAGAACTCGATGAAACTCCACCAGAGACCAGAGATAATATTTATTAGTTTCAGGCAAAAGCAGGAAGCAAGCAAGCAAGGCGAACTAAAAGGGTGAAGGGATACGGGGTTGGCGAACTAAGCAGGGCAGGAAAGGAGGCAGAGCGGGTCAGGGCAGGCAGGAGGCAGGCTGGATGAGGAACAGAACAACAACGTTACGGGCAACAAACAAGGTAGCAAACAGAATGGCCGGGAGTGATCTCAAATGGAAAATGAACTGGCACTGAAACGATGTGAGAGGGGAAACTAAATAGTGAAGGGAACAGGTGAAGGGACTGATTGAATAACTAAAAGAAGTGAGGAATGTGAGTAAGCGGGAGAGTGATAGGCTAACCAATGAAGGGGAGAAACAAGGAACTAAACGGGGACCACGCCCAGCCTGCAACGAACACCTCCTTATACACCGCTTACCTAACATTAGTTAGTATGCTATACTACCCCACAATTATTCAAAAAATAAAACAACGAGGGGCTTGTTCAGATTGTAATTGGTTGGTAGAAGGGAATGGGCAAAAGCACTGCAAAGGATGGAACAGGTCACATTTTTGCTACTAGCAAAAGCTGGTTACTGGCGAGGCCTGGTGCATTGGAGAAAATTACATTGAGCCCCTCCCTAAAATGATTTGCAATAGTATGATGCCACTGAGATTTGTTGAAGTAAATTTTTTCCTAAATCATGAAATTTTCCATCATTCAGTTTAAATGCACTTTATACCCACTGGCTGAGCATCCAGCACACCATAAGACACCTCCTGGTTCACTACTGCGAACCATTCGGTCTCTGTACACTTGGAGCAAGAGTCAAACATGGTCAAGGTGGTTGTCAGACTCCATCAAGGGTGAGCCTAATCTCCTCTCCTGGTCCTCTCCTGGGAAAAGATGGCTTATCCCCTTCAGGGAAGGGGGGGTAAACTGCCTCACATGGAGTTAAAGTATCTCAGGGTCTTATTCACGAGTGAGGATAAAAGGGATTTGGAGATTGACCACCGTTTAGGTGCAGAGGTGGTGAAGAAGGAGCTGAAGAAGCTCTCAATTTACCAGTCAGTCTTCGTTCCTGCTCTCATGAGCTGTGGGTAGTGACCGAAAAAGTAAGATTGCAAATACAAGCGGCCAAAAAGGGGTTTCTCTGTAGGGTGACGGGGCTTTCTCTCCTTTACAGGGTGAGGAGCTCAGTAATCTGTGACGACCTCAGAGTAGAGCCTCTGCATTGAGGAGAGCCAGTTTAGGCGGTTCGGACATCTGGCAAGGATGCCCCCTGGGTGCTGATTTTCGACACACTATTCTAATTTCTTGAAATACTGTTTTGGGGGTTTTCTGGAGCTGTAAGCCAAAATTATGAAAAATGAAACAAATAAAGGCTAGAAATATTTCACTTTGTGTGTAATGAATCTATAATCTATGAAAGTTTCACTTTTTGAATGGAATTATGGAAAAAAAAAAAACTTTTCCATGATATTCTAATTTTTTGGAAAGGATCTGTATATGCTCACTGTCAGAGGTCGGATTGACTGCCCTCCCCATTTCTGGCAAAGAACATGGTGGGTTATATACATCTCAACACAACTGCCAGTATTCTCTCACTCTCTCTTTTGAACAAATCCATTTGGTGATTCTCTCTCTCTCTCTCTCTCTCTCTACTTGGGTCTTATCAGTGTTAATTCAGTGACATTTGTATTCATATCCTCACCAAGTGACAGACGATAAGAAATCCACAGGTCAGGTCAGCTCCCTATTTTTATGTATTTATTTTTTCTTAATTTATTTTAATGTGCAGGTCTTGGAAGAGATAAGAATTTCTAATTGCATTTGCATATCAGAGGAGCCAGGCATCTGTTTTCAAACGTATGCTATTCTGCCATCTTCTATCAAATATATTATGAAGACAATGCACACGCTGATAATATTTTAAAATATGTAAAGATGTACTTCAGCCACCTGCTCTTAGGAGCAATCTCTTGCGCAACGAATGTTCAGAAGGTGAATAGGTTAAAAAGTAAATTACCTTTGAACCTTTCATTTTTAACTGGAAAACAAATGACACATCTCAAATGGATCCAGGGCATAATCCAAATATAAAACATTGATATAGGTCTTGCATTTGATTGCGAGCTCAGAAATAACATCAGATATGGAAATTCAGTGGGAAAAGACACAGCATTTCAAGTAATCACTGCATGCCAATTTCATCTGCGAGTGGATGTGCGAGTAATTTTGAGTTTACGTTACCGACCACACACAAACAACATTGATAGCTTTTAATGAATGTTAACATTATCTAGTTGGCTGTTTGCTATCGTTATCTGCCTAGCAAACGTAGGTATGCCCTACTGGTATGCCCATTCCTTCTTTTTGTAGGCTAATGTCTGTATAGCTACACAGTTCATGTTAACAATATAGTTCACTAGCAATGTAATTCACGTTTAAAATCACCTTTCTTTTAATAACGTTCATGTTAGTGTCCGAATATTGACTATTTTCACCAACATGGATAGTATTTGATTTTTGTAGATTGGATGAGAAGAATTAGTTGATTGAAAACTTTGTAGCCTACTTTTATACTATTTATGCACTTTAGGCTACTCTTCTCACTCCCGTATTCCATGATGGCTGTCTTGTTGCAGTGAACATTTAATATCAATACAATTATTTTACCTTAAAATCTGCTCTGGCCACTGTTTTTTTCACCATCATAAAGGCTGTATACATTTTATCTATTTGCCGGTAGAAAAAAAATAATATATATATTTATTTTTTTCATCTAGTTAATTTCTGACTGTAAGCCACAATGCATTAGGCTCGACACAAGATCGAAACACATTTAATGAATTCATTTATTTATTTATTAATCATAAAAAATGAAAAGTGAATAAAATGGGTACTGGGAAGGAACCTTAAAGGGATAGTTCAGAATTTTGGACATAATGGGCCCTATCTTACACCCGGCGCTAACCGGCGCTTACCCAAACGCAAGTGTCTTTGCTATCTTACACCCGGCGCATGGTTCATAATAACGCCTTGCGTTCACGTCCTTTAACTACCATGTATTCTTGCGCCCATTACAAGTGAACTGGGCGTGTTGGTCTTAAGACGAGGAGTGGCCAGGATTCTTTCTGGCGTATTGCTATCTTGAGCCAGCAGAAAGCGCTTGCGCTAGAACCACCACAAACCTGGTCTAAAGTCATGTCGCAGTTGTTTACATGTTATTTTAACGGCGCATATAAGTGCGTCTACATAGGCGGGTGCACAACGCGCGTACCATCCTGTCTGTTACACACAGGGCGCGCACAAGCATGACTAAAATATCTAGATCACAATGCGAAATATTATTATTGTGTAGGCTATGTCAAAAATGCATAATAATTAAAGGTTCCATAGGTCCACATACCTTTCCCTCAGCGAAGGGAAACGATGCCACATTGCATTGCTCTCAGCCCACTCCATCAACATCCAGGCGATGTGCGATGGTACGGGACAATGGCTATCCGTTAAAAAGGAGCTGATAACACCTATATCAAGCCTAATGCGCGAATTGTCATTTACACCTAATGTGTGAATTGTCATTCAATGGAAAACTCGCGCACTGCAATAGACGGACATTTGAGTTTTGAAAATGCGCTTCAGACGTCATTACAATACAGCTCTGTTTATCTAGGAATACAGCCTGTAAGTAAATTGAATGGTTTGTGACTGAAAAAAGTTTAAAACCTTGTCCAGTGAATATTGCTTTTATTGTTTTTCAAATAGCCTAGGCTACAGCGGATTCGCTATGCCTATGGTTAAAAAACGGAGATACGTAAATGTCACCATGTTAACTGAATTGTAACCTTAGTTATTCTTCGTCCTTCATATTTTAAAAATTACAGTGACAAGGTTTCCATACCCTCAGCTTATTAAAACCCCGTTGATTTCACCTGTTATTCCATAACTGAACAAAATATTTTAAAGAGAACTAAGCGTCTAATTAGAAACGAAAACAAATTTGCAGCACGTTACAATTAATTCACAATTCATTTAAATACCATTATCTGCATGTGCGCTTTAGAGGAGCAGGTCTGTTTCCCCTGCTGTAAATCGCACTTTTAACGGTCTTCCTGGGAAAGTGGATTGTTTTAAAGTATTACGCTACCAGTAAAACTGGTTGGTCACATTTCCATAAGCAGGACATTATAAAAGAAGGGAAAATATGCGTGAACCTATGGGTTGCCAACCTGACAGCTTTATTGTATTTGTTGTCATCATTAAGGTAAAATAACGTTATTTATTTTATTAATCAAAATTAGAATGCAGGTAATTAACTTCGGATGAAGCTTGAACATGAGTTAATTGCTTCATTGCATAATCAAACGAAATTCGTTAAACAAGCAGGCTAATTTGGCGTTTTCTAAGGTGAGAAGGAAGCCATTGGTAACTTATTCTCAGCTGTTTCAGGTGCCTTTAACTAAATTTAACCGCATATATTTTGTAGAATAACAGCACTGTCGGGAATTACCGGGAACTCATAATGGTTTGTCCGAATAATATTTATCATAGGCTACTATTGATCCATATAGCCTATTCCTTGATCGCACTAAACACGCACGAGCATGTTTGTTTCACCATCATATAAGCAATCCGCCAAGGTGGAAAAGCAGGCTTTTAAAGGGAATGGGATATGACATTTTGATTGGCTTATTGCATGTCACGCCCAAGACACACCTATAATTAATGAAGAGACTAGGTCCAGCCCACTTGCACGCTGCGCCGTGCTTAGCGCCCAAAAAACACGCGTTAAAATAGCAAAATTGGACTTGGACACGCCCTAAATGGACTTTACGCCATGCGCTTAGACCAAGCGCCAAGATCGCCAAGATAGGGCCCAATGTCTCAATTACGACTTACCCATGATGTAGTTGATTGATGGAAACCATTTTCAGCTAATTCCATGCTGTCCCTTCTTTTGGACATACACACGTTGCTAATGCTAGCGCAACTCTATGGCAACTGGTAGCATCCACTACCAAACGCACTTAAACACTGCACAGTGCACCCAAAGCAAATAAACGGGGGGAGCGATACTTTACGTTACCTACGAATGTAGTGCCGGCACTGGTCGACTACAACAACAAAGAAGAGTAACAAGTTGCAATGGCCACATTCGCTCCGCCGCCGTACTTCCACAGAGAATATTAGGTCAGCACAAAGTAAAGGATTCAACGATAGTTTGACTTCAAAAATGATGGTATAAACACTCAAAATAACCCCGATAGACTGTCGTCGTATTTTATTTGCTTTGGGTGCACTGTGGAGTGTTTAAGTGTGTTTGGTAGTGGATGCTACCGGTTGCCATAGAGTTGCGCTAGCATTAGCAACATGTGTCATGTCCAAAAGAAGGGACAGCATGGAATTAACTGAAAATGGTTTCCATCAATCAACTACATCATGGGTAAGTCAATATTTATACATTATGTCCACAATTCCGAACTATCCCTTTAATGAGAAATAGTTGTGAAATTAATTGGGATATATTTAAATTTAAATGTGGAAGAAACAGTTACACTTGCTTGATATTGGCTGAAAAACTCCTGGGATTCAAGAATACCCTAAAGCAGGGATGTCAAACTGATTCCATCGAGGGCCGAGTGTATGCAGGTTTTTGTTCCAACTGTGCCCTACACCAGCTGATTTCACTAATTAGCTCAACTCTTCAACCAATGAGGTGAACTAATTAGTGGAATCAGCTGGTGTAGAGCATGGTTAGAACAAAAACTTGCATACACTCGGCCCTCGATGGAACGAGTTTGACACCTCTGCCCTAAAGAGATGGTAACTATGAGCTTCCAACTTGGATATTCCACTCACGTCAGCTTTCAATTCGTAAATACTACTTATGAACTCTTAATTCTGATTTATCCCAATTGATGTCACCAGTGCAGAAATGGCGTACAACAGCCTACTAAGCATGGTGGCAAATTCTGTGGTCAAACGTAAAAAAGAAGCATATTTTCAACAAGAAATAACCACATAACCGACTTTACCATGTTTATTGAATTTAATGGATTACCTGTGTCCGTCAAAGTCCATAGGCTAGCTACAGTCGAATAAAATGTTCAGCGAAGTTGGGCAAAATTAGCCAAAATAGTGATAGTTAGCAAAAACAAAGGTTTCCAGCAAACCTCCATCTTTTCAGTAATGTCAGAGACCCTCCCCAAATCCCTGGTGATCTTGGTGTTAAACGAGTCGTTGTTACGAGTATGCGAGTCATTGTTACGAGCATGCGAGTCGTTGTTACGAGCATGCGAGTTGTGGTTACAAGCATGTGAGTCATTGTTACGAGCATGCAAGTTGTGGTTATGAGCATGCGAGTCGTTGTTACGAGCATGCTAGTCATTGAAACCATAATTTCCATATGGCAGGAATGTAGCATAAAGCTCAAAGACCCAGACTGCTCATCATGTTAAAGCACTGTGCTAGTGCAATAAGTGGATGGACAGCAGTGTCTCCCCAGAAGCCAGATCAAGCCAATGCCAACCATGGCCAGCCAGCCCCATAGGGTGACCATTTCAGTTGGCTGGGATGACAGCATCTCATTGCACACTAGCAACCCCTGGTCGATCGGGTGCCTGCGGTCTGCTTGTTGAGCAACACATGCAGTGTTTTCTTCCGTCTCATGTCTGTGCAAACCAGACTTGCTAACCATGCCAGGGTAAAAAGCGGCGGGTGACAAGGTTTTTAAAAATATTTTGATTTGGCATTCCAAATTGGGGATTTTAACAAATCGATCTATCTACGACCTGGCACTAAGAGGGAATTTTGGCCACATTATGGGCAAGGAAACAAAAGAGAATTTGGATCAATGCAGTCTGAAATTCTTCTTCCTGGATTTTTTTTTCCAGATCTTCTGATGCATATCGAGCCACGCGAGACTGCAGGAAGCGCGCATTTGGCCTTTGTGCGGCCTCCATTGAGGTGGTGGATGCGTCGAGGTAATGGGATACGCGGCACGGCAGCTGCGCAGCGCGCGTGTCTCTGCAGGCCTGAAAAGATATGCGCACAATGCACGCCTTTGTCACGCTCGGGAAATGCGCTCCCTGCTTCCATCCATTCATTTGAAGGAGTGCTCAATTTCACTGCTATTTCCATCTTCTGTTCTCTTGCTGTGCACTGATATAATTCACAATGACTCATCACAGGGGCTGAAATGCAAAAAAAAAAATTTGAATCATACAGATTTGTAGATGCCAAAAGACAATCTTAGGCAAATAAAAACTCACCTAAATCCACAAAAACACACACGCGTGTAAATATATTTATATTTGTGTGTGCATGTACATACATGCAGTGCCCTCCAGAATTGTTTGCACCCTTGATAAAATGAACTGTTTTGTGAAATAATATAACAATACTATCAGTTCAGTTCATTTTTATATTTCTGTTGAATATTTTGAAAGAGAAAGATTTTTCATTTTATTCCATAAATGAATTTACAGTATATAACGTTACAAATGTATTCATTTTATGTCTGAGTTCACAAATAACTTGTATGTATATGTATGATTATTTTCTTCTCATGTTTTTATTTAATTTTTAATCTAGTTAGCATTAGCATTCCAGTTATCGTTTGTTAAGCTTTTTTTCATAGTTCATACTATAAGATTATTTTCTCCTTGTTTGCACCTTTTAAAAAGTGAATTACCATATGAATGTTGTTTTCATCTGTGTTTGTAGTGCCTGCCCTTGGGCTATTTTACTTAAGCAAACCAGCATTGAAATTCCACAGCGAGCTCAGTCTGTTAGTTCTGAAACTCTGAAAACACCCTTGCTCTATTTGAACTCAAGTATGTTTTCTGATGTTTTTTTTTTTTTAATTGTCTGCATTCAAAAGGTTCTCTCCTCTTTTTGTCACCTCTAGACTCTGTCTGCCCATTACTTATCTGCCATACCCTCTTATTACACTTCCTCCTCTTGTTTGCCTCTTCTTCCCCTCCATCCTTTCCCTCTCTCCCTCTCTCCCCCTCTCCTTTCATATGTATAAGCTTCATCCTCCATAATTTCCCTCTCTCCCCCTCTCCTTAGCTTCTCCCCAGCTCCCTATCCTATTATTAAATCATATTGTTGTGAAGATCTGATGATCTGGGATATTAGATAAACATATTGAAAAACATTTGCCATCACGATATGAACCACAGACTGTTACACCTATCACGTGCATATCATGATTCGTGCCATTCTATCTACAGTCTGTCTTCAGATCCCCTACAAGCACTGTCCTCTGAAAAACCACTATGCTTCTTTCTGTTCCTTGTCCGCTTGAGTTTTCCCTTTTTTTTTTTTAGGAGAAAGCATGTTTGAAACTGGCCCCTAGATTAAGAATACGTCCAGATGTGTGTGTTTATGGTGGAGTATCACAGATTACTCAGGAATGCTGGTAGAATGAAAAGCTTGTAGAAAACCAAAGTTATAAGAGAGGAACTCACAGAAAATTCAAAGAAACCCGACGGACGTGGCCGGAATCATTTAAGGGGACTCAAGGGGAGGAGTTTTGGCTCGGAACTGCTCAGTGGAGTGATTTTTTCGCAGGAGTGGTGTATGAACTTTTGTTCATGAGAGTTTCCACTATTTGTTTGTGGGGAAGGAAATAAACTGGCAGAAAAGCAACTTAACCCCATGCCCACAAGGCACTCCAGGCATTGCACAGGTCACTGTGGCTCTGAGAGACAAAGTAAATTAAAGAAAATATATGGCTCTGTTCAGAAAGGTACCATAACTAGCACAATCCTCAAATGACACCATCCTGAGGAATATTTATTTTCTTTCGAGTCAGGATATATGGATTATACCACTGATTGTACATATAAGTAATTTTTGTAAATGTAAACAATCAGCCTATTAAGAATGGTGAACTAAGTCGACACCTCACGTAACAGAGTAGTCGTACACAGTGAACGAACGATGAATCGAAAAACATTTCGGTCTTTCCAGAAGTAGCGAATGAATGAACGACTGAGCCAAACATGAGCCAAAAGATGCAACTCGCCATAAGGAACAAAGTTCCAAGCTTTCGGCCAAGTCATTACCTAGTGTATGAGCGTGAGCAAGCTTCTCTGTGATTGGCTCCTTTTAGCAACAATGCACAGGTGGAAAGATGGTGTCATTTAGAAGCAAGAGGCAACATTTTGAAACAGGGAACAGGTAAGATTTCTGGCATGCACATGTTCATGTTCAAATGTTAATTTTAATAATGTGTATGTTTGTATAATTAATATTTAATTAATATACAATATATTACCCATTCTTGCAAATCAAAAAAAATCTTACAATAATTTAATAATTTCTCTGGTGAAAATTTACATTTGAGTGTTTTATGTATGAAATAACTATCATTTATTTTATTTTTTTTAAACTAATTTCTTTTTTTTTTTACAAGAATTCACAATTTCAAACAATTTTATAAATGTGTAGAGTCAATTATAAATGTGTAAACTATTCCTACCGATAACAAACAGTAGATGTGAAAATGTACTCTTATAATCGTCTTTGTTTTAAAAAAAAATTTTTATGACAATGTTGGCCCTTGAAAGTTCCAGGTTTTTGTCAACACCATGATTTTCAGATTTCTATAACAATGTAATGGGTTAGACCCTGGTCTCATTCACCCCTGTCTTACTTTCATAGAAGGCTTCACAATTTCTTGTCCTCTGGTAAGTTTTCTATTTTTTGAAAAATGAAATAATTAATATTGTGATCAGCAGTGTCTCAAACATAACAGGTCAACTCAATCTCCCATCTAAATCGAAACAATATGAATTTTGTCAACTCTATTATTTTTTCTGATGGAGTTGACGTCTATGCTGACAGAGGTCAATTGAGGGTTAAGGGTTACTTAAGTTAAGGGTTGTTTCTCCTGATTCATATTCCTATTGCATTCTAGAGAAAAGTCAGGAGAAACAACCCTTATAGTTATAAGAGAGGAACTGGTAGCAGAGTGATGGTTTGAGGCTCGTTTGATACCTCAGACCCTTGATGACTTACAGCCATTTAGTCAACCATGTGTTCCATACTGTTCCAGCACAATTTACAGCTTAATCTAGTCCCCCAGACATCAGGAAGCTAAGGCATGCAAATGATACGCAACCAAATATTAAATGTGATGAATTTATGTTTATGTTAATTTGTCCAATTACTTTTTGTAAAAGGGCTACAATTGCTACACGGTTCACCCGATATGTAAAAATCTTGAAATTAAAGCTGAATGTCTGCACTTTCACCTCATCGTCACTGCTCCATTTCAAATCCAATGTGATAGAGTACAGAGCCAAGACAACAAAAATTGTCTCACTGTCCAAATACGTACGGACGGCACTGTATATATAGTTACTAAATTTCACAGCCAAGTAATCACATGTGAATCATATTAAGCTGAATGCCACTTAAACAGGGCACCCCGTACACCCCAAAATTATGGCCTCAAAATTTACCTCTGTGACCCAGTTTCATCCCAAACTGTACTGAATGCAGGGTCACCATTCAGAAACCACTTGTATCCAAGGCTAATGCACAAAAACACATGACCTGTAAGGAGCACAAAGGCTGCACCCCTGAGCCCAAGGAAAAATTACAGTGTGATGAGTCATCTTTTGCTGTTTTCCCCCCTGAGAAATGAAAAAAATGTAACGTCATCTTTTACTCTTTTTCCTACATCTGGTTGGACTTATTAAGTATAAGTATTTTAGAAAAGAAGGGATCTGATATATATATATATATGAAATTACAATACTTTTCATGGCTGACATCGAGAAAGTGTTTTGAGGGTATTTGGGTCTCCGGTTTTCTGCAAATCAAAAATTCTGAGTTATGATAAAATAGAGGGGGGTGTGAGGATGGGGATCAATACATAATGGTCCACTTCCAGCCTTTGGGAAATAGAGCTGACCCCCTCAATACCTTTCAGAGGAAGCAGGGCTGTACAAGCTTTTTGCAGTGTCAAAGAACTGATTATAAATAATAGACTCGTATAGGCCAGTGGCCAGTGAAATATTGGATAGGGCTGTCATTCTGAGAGACAGCTTGTGTTACAATTGTGGGCTCAAAAGTGATGGATGTCACTCCTCCCCTGGTTATAAGGAGTATGGCCGTTTCACCATCATCAATCACCCCAAAAAAGAAATAAATTAAAGAGCGGGATGAGCCTGGTTGCAGCCTAGCAATGCTGAATTACCTGGGAAGTACATCTAACTTCCTTTATTGTCCTGATTGGCTATGTGACAAGATAAAGAAGATGTTAAAGAGGCCCACTCCTTATCAGTCTTTCAGAAAAATGAGTGCCAAAATGAGGATGTAGAAAATAAAGAACACCAATCAGTACAATACTGTATTCTAATGCATTATTAAATTATTATAATCTAGCCTCAATTGTCTCACGGGACCTGGTCACATTAAAACTCACTGTCAAAGTGTGTCTGGATCTGTTTATAGAATGTAGACAACATGGCATTGTATTCTGTAAGTAAGGGTACGTGCAAGGTTCTGAAACAATTTCACACCCACAATCACATTAATTCATGAGCAATTATACAATTCATAAATATATATATATGAACTCCTTAGGAAATATAGATGTATAATACCTATCCCCTTCTGTATATCACAGCAAACTGGCAAAAATCAATTAGGTTTCTGCAGACATGTCCAAGTTGTTATGCTAACTTGCTATTATTTTTGTTTTAAAGAGAGATAGAGGTGTGTGAAATGGAGAAAACAGTTTTAGAAATAATAAAAAAAAGAAATGTGTACTATATTTTATCAAGCAAATGTATTCAAACACATATTCAAGAAATTAATTGTGGCGACCCACAATACTTTTCACACCTCAGTTCTAAACCCGCTTTATTGTGTGTTGAATTGATTAATTGAACGTTAAGGGCAATCGAGTGTCTCTCCAGTAGAATGCTCCCACTTTAAAATGGTGGATATTAGTGCCATTTAAATTCAAGACTTTGTCACACAGACTGAGAGGCCAGGGGGACTGGAGTGTTGAGGAGGGTTTTTGAAGTGCACAAAATAAATGACACCACCTGCTGCAATTATCTCTGTACATTAGATGATTCCAACAGAACAGGTTCACAGTAGATGTGATGATGTTTGTGTGTTTTTGCTGGCCTGCTTTTATTTTCTTTGTATCCTGGCAGAATGCCACACCATTTCCTGAATATATATCTCATTTTTCCCAGCTTCATTTGGGTAAATATTCTCAAAAATATTTGTATATGTTGTTCTACAGTACATAATATCCAGACATAATTTCAGAAGACCAGCTTCCCTGTATTTAATTGATAGTGCATTGGCTATTTATTTATTTTATTTTTTCGGATTACACCTTACCTTTTTTTCCCATCATTGCGCCTTGTGGTAAATAAATGGCACTGTGCTCTTCAGCTAAATGCCAGCAGGCTCTCTTGACGAGGACTGTACTTACAATAATGTGGCTGGGGATTTCCAACATCGGGGAATGCATATGTGGGAAGGGACATTGAGTGACAGAAAAGGTACTGTCAAGTTACCTTGCTTTGTTTCAGTGAGTTTGAGTTTAGCTGAGGCGGTGGGAAGAAAATTCATTCAGGTCGCTAACCGCCCCAACTGCCATCTGCCGAGCCCAAACAGGGGCGTCTCTGTTTCAGCAAAAGAGAGAAGCTTCTCTGCATTTCTTATCTCTCCCCTCAAGGAGACAGGGCCTTTTTAGGATAGCTACCTACTCTTAACAAAGGTATTATTGTACGCGGCTAGTTGCCTGAAAGCCATTTATTTATTTATTTATCCCACTCCCTTCATAATTATTATAACATGCTATTGAGAGTTCTGGTCTCTTACAATTACACTCTTCGACAAGTGTTTTTGTTTAATTAGTCCATTAGCAAACTTAGTTTTCCATTAATGGTGTAAATCAGAATTGAGATTAATCACCCTTCATATGAAAACATGACATTCGATGATCAAGAATGCCTTGGGAGCCAGTAATTGAGAAATGCCGCCCAACAGCCCACATATGTAATAGTTAATAACCAACGGTTTTGAAGGGGGAGGTGTTAAGCTTGTAATTAATATCACTTATTTGTGAAAGTGGTGACTGTGTTTGAATTACATTGATGAAAAGTTGCCATAGTTGAACAAATTAATACTGAAACTGAATCAAATTGACTACCCATTGAAAAATAACCAAAATGATAGTAATTAATTAATCTCATAATTGTTTTATTGAAATCACTAAACATCCAGTCATGTGTAACACTGTATGTAAAAAGTGGTTAATAAGTTTTTTAATTGAATTCCATGCAAGTTGACTGTGATATTTATCTTTCATTTTCCTGATGCTTAGTCATATGCTAAACATTTTACAAATTACTCTAATTAATTTGTTCAGATGATGACCCTCTTAAGGGTTACATGGCTTACATTTTTAATTGCTGTCCATTTATATTGTGGGAAGTTTACGAAAACAAATTTGGGTTACAGCAAACCTCAGGCCTAGACCACTCCCCCATTAACAAAGTCCAACTGAAGCTGGAGAAGGGGGTTGTGAGGGAATTGGTACAACATTTAGCAAAACGGCGACTACATAATACTATGATCAATTTTTACAGGATGTAAAGCTAAAACCACTAGCTGGTCTCTAGTCCTCCACAGGATCAGGTTCATGAGGAGTTGGCAGGAGGGTACCTTGATTAATGAGGACTACCTTGGCAAAGGAAGTGCAGTCTAGCAGGAGAAGTAGCATGTGACTGGCCTCATGCCCAACCATGGCAGACACACAAGCAGGGTGTCTTGCATTAGCACATCTCTTGGCAGTCAAAATGGCAAGAGAGGTGACTTGAACAATGGCAGGCAGTGGGTTGGCCTAGAGTCTTGAGCTGTGCTTCCGCTGACTGACCTTAGCTGTGGGTCAGCTAGGTCTGAGGCATTTCCAAAATGAACTAAGCCAAGCTGACAGTACCTTGGCCATGATTCCATGTCAGTCCTGTGGAAATAATTATATTTTACCTGCGCATAATACTATAGATGGTTTGGCAACTAGTAAGGAGCCAAACCATAAAGTATAGTCTTTTTTCAGTTATGGGGCACAACAAAATTAATAATTAATAATAATAATGATAATAATGTATATGGAGTCAATTTAACAAGCAACCCCCCACCCACTCTCGCCTGCAACTATACCTACCTATGCATGACACAGTGGAAAATAGCATCTATCTGTCATAAATAAATAGTTCATAAAAATATCACCACCAAAAATGTGTATTTCGTCATGAGAACAAGATAAAGCCAACCATAACCTGAATGTGTGCCAATACAGCCGTGAAAACCCCTGTTCACTCAACAGCCAAACAAGTTAAATTTTTCTGTAATTATACCACGTCATTCTACTGTCAATATCTACTACTAAATATGAAATAGATAGAAAATCCTACTATTGGATTTACAGATAGAGATGTCTCTTTCAAGATCCAGTGGTCGTTTATTGTCTCAGACAATCCGTTTGAGAAATACACAACCCTTTATAACGCTAGTACACCTTCTGAAAACCCCACCCGTGTATTATTATGTATTCATAACTTTACAGCTTTTATGTATTTGTAACTCTAATATCTAATATAGGACATTATAACCTTTGCAACAGTGTTTGCAATGTCTTATTGGAAGCTTTTAACAATACATTACAGCTGGGCATAAGAGCATTTTTAGTTTGTATTAGAACATGAACATCAAACATGATGCAGATTTTCTTCTTCGGTATGAAAGTATTATTGCTTATAATATTTTGAGTATGTATGTTAGTTTTTTTTACTCCATCTCTGTATTGTGGCATATGTTTGATATTGTTATTTTCACATTTTGAATGCATTTCCATACTGTAGTGTAAGCATTCATAGGTGGGTCAATCATGTTTTACATGCACCAATTTGCTGTGAAGCTAGAACATATACAGACATTTTCCTGAAGGTGGAATATAATTTTATTGCAATCTTATTGTACATAATATAGACTGTGGCATCTATTTAGTATCTATTAGTATAAATAAAAATATAAATAAAAAACTACAGAGAAATGTCATCCCAGGGCATGCAACAAAATACATATTTAGGTGTGTGTACCAGTATGATATCAATGTTTTTATCTTAAACCATCATAAGGGGCAGGTGTACATGCGTTATAATGGACAAAAAGTATTTTATTTTCATTTTCTGACAGGTTTTTGGACCCATAGATATCTATCCCCTATACTAATTAAATGATGCAAAAGTGAGTTGCATGAGTCAAAACAGTTGATTTGTAGTTAAAATATATAATTATTTTATAATTGACCCTAACCCTAACCCTATTTTATAAAATTTGGGGCGGCAGTGTAGTACAATGGTTAAGGAACTGGCCTTGTAACCGAAAGGTAGCAGGTTAGATTCCCAGGTAGGACACTGCCGTTGTACCCCTGAGCAAGCTACATAACCTGAATCGCCTCAGTATATATCCAGCTGTATAAATGGATAATATGTAAAAAAATGCTAAAACATTGTGTAAGTCGCTCTGGATAAGAGCGTCTGTGAAATGCCTGTAATGTAATGTAATTAAATAATTTACAGCAGTGTAGAATTTAGCCATTTTGGATAGATTTGGAGACATTACGAGACAACAGGGAACACTGCTTACATTTTGCATCATATATCTTATCTATCTCATGGAGTGGACATGGAGTGTCTGATCCAGGAAATGTATAGGTTTACCTGTTTTACATTTGTAGCTCTCAGTATTCCATTGCGAACTAAGGAAAAACAACTTTGTTTTGCATTTTTGCCAAGATTATTTTGCATTTGTGGTCATTTATTTTGACCTAAATTATGAAAATAAACTAATATATTTCATATTGTCTTGCTTCATTCAAGCCAATTTCCCAGTTTTTGTAATGCTCACACCTTGAGTTATAAAACCTTAAGTAGAACACCCCCAAAATAGGCAAGAATTGATTAAATTTAGCATCGGTCTGAAAAAAAAGTTATTGGTGCATCCGTATTAATAATAATTAGTGAGTGTTCAACAGCAGGGGCATTGCTAGAATTACGGCTCTTCTGAGGCACAGACCCTCCAGCATTGACATCCCTGAAAATAATGTTTCCGGGACCCATAAAACTGCCATACGTTCTCTCGCAGCCTCGCACTGACAATCACCCGTGGTTCACAGCTGACAAGTTTTTTTTTCTTCTTTTTTTTGCTTGGTTGTCTATCTGCTTGCTTGATAGTGATCGTGGTCACCAAGGGCTGGGGACCATGAACCATTTACACCCTTGGGGGAAGGTCCTAATAATTTAGCTGACATTATGCAGAGCGACTTACAAATGTGCAGAGAAACAAACAGGGGTGCTGCAGGGTTACTAGAGTGAAACTGGCAACCGCATTAATGAGTTGCCTTGAAACTGGATACGGATTGTGAATTTACATGCCTGAAGGTCGGGGGGTGGAAGCAGTGAGAGATTTTGGTTAGTTTGCCAACTAATAGGCCTACTGTTTTTTATCCATGGGTGTTCCATTGGCCTATAGGCTAAATAGTGTAGACAAACACCATGGTTCCTTCTTTAAATTGAAGGTAAACTAAAGATACATATGTATATAATTCTCAACAACTTGTTTTTGATTAATACGTCAAAAATGACCCGTATTCTTTTATATTGTATTTGATGCATGGCTGAGGGTTTCTTTGCTATATCTTTGAAAATAATTGGTTTATCATTTAATATTCCAGATAGTGAATATACATTCTGTTTTTCATAATCAAAAATCATTATTTTAATTTTCCCTTTCTTATTTACTGGATAAAAATAGTAACAATTAGAACATTTGATCCTAGTAACATTTAGTCAGGAACATATTTGGATATCTCACAACTCTGCAAGACTTCTTTAAACATCTTCCACTTGAAAGCTGTATTTTATAATACAGAAATAACAAATAATGACTTCAGAAAATGTTTGGAAAGTTGACAAAAAGTGTCTGAATACCCCTTTGTCCGGGGCTGTTCATGCTTCAGGCTAGGCCCCTTAGTTCCAGTGAAGGCAAATCTTAACACTACAGCAATGACATTCTAGACGTTTCAATGCTTCAACTTTGTGGCAACTGTCTGTGGAAGGCCCGTTCATGTTTCAGCAGGACAATGCCTGTGTACAAAGCGAGCTCCATACCAAAATGTTTTTTTGTCGATTTCAGTGTGGAAGAACTTGACTGGCCTGCACAGAGCCCTGACCTCAACCTCAAACACCTTTGGGATATTAAAAATATTCACATGCTCAGTTTTTTTTCATCCACAGTGTTGTCAAGGCTCATCATAATAGTTCCAGATTTACAGTTGCAGAGGCCTTACATATGCTCTTTGAGGAACAGGATTATGTTGTTACTGATGAGATTTTAGATCAGGTTGTTGAGGTTATTTTTTTATTTTATAAAATATTTTTTTACATTCACTACAGTTTCTTAGTTTTTATATTGATCTTTCATGGTTATCTTTGATGTATACAGTATGTGCTGTTACGTCCCAAAGTTTGCCGCATTATAATAACCTGGTGAATACTCTAATGGACAATAACATACAAAAGAGTTAAGTACAAGCCAAAATAGATTTACTTTACAGTAACTGTAAAAAAAAAACAGAAGGAGCTCATAAAGAAGCAAACTCACCTGATCTTTAGTTTCCATCAAAGCTATTTTTACTCACTCGGAAAACAGAAAATGCAAAAGGCGAAATAAAATCTTCCGAAGGCTTGCTAAGCTACTCTGGTCTATTCCTTTCTATTAAAAAGGCGATTTTTAAAAGGTGGAGCGTCCTCTCAAATAGCCAATGTAGTTACTACAGAAGGTGCAGAGTCCCATAAATCAGAGTCAATTTCCCTTTTAATCTTAACCATTTTCCGAATGCAAGAAATGGTACCAAAATAAAAGTGCATCAGTAAAAATTTTTATATTTCTCCTTAACAAGGTAGCTACTAGCTAGGGCATAGTAATGGCTCCGCCAGAGACATGAGTCTTAAAACAGAGAGAACATATTATTTTGGCAATGTAGCCATTTGCAATATGAAAAACAAGACAAACAATACGATTGGGATCTCAATTAGACTATTAGGCAATGAGACACCTGCCGGCGGTTTTGGAGTGAGAAGAATCGGAACCACTGTAACCGAATTGAGAACTACAACACCAAAGTTCTCCACAAAGTTTTGAAAGAATAAATGGCCTCCACTGTCTTCTGCAAACAATGAGATTGAGAGCCTAAGAGTCTTGTAACCGACCTTCCCGAAATGAGAACAACAACAATGTTCTCCACATGAGAACAACAACACTAAAGTTCCCCACAAAACAAAAACAAAATTTTTTTATATGTAACCACTAATATGTAATCAGCAACATTAAATTTGGACACAAAAATTGGTTTCCGGGGCATGGAGGACAGGAGGTGGTAGTGGACGAAAGGAGGATGCATTTTTCAAGTTTTGGGATGCACCCATATGCTCCTGAGAAAACCAACACAGTTGTCTGCAATTTCCTAATCATGACCCAGGTGAGCAGAAGGAAACGAGTCAGCATACAAAATAATTAGAAGGGTGCAATCATGGGGCCGCATATGGACATAACAGTGCGGAAAAGTTACAATAAAGGTATTTTGAATGTGACGGCATTATTTTGTAGTCTGAATCACTGGCAAAACAATTAATTCAACAAAATGTCTAATATTATGTATATATCAAAAATCACACTTGCATAAGTGACCCATATTGTGCATTTTAAGGGGTTTGGATATATGCATCAAAGAGTTAAAAAACCCATCCAACTTTGGTCCATTTCCTCTTTTCTCTTGAAAGATCCA
The DNA here is from genome assembly GCA_029718625.1 of Synaphobranchus kaupii. NCBI lineage: Eukaryota > Metazoa > Chordata > Actinopteri > Anguilliformes > Synaphobranchidae > Synaphobranchus > Synaphobranchus kaupii. Next base: position 123,597,199 of record CM056376.1, read on the forward strand.
CTGTTTTGTTTATGTCATTATGGTTAGCTTTGTTGTAGCTAGGACTCTGCTTTGCTTATCTTGCTCACTAGATAACTAGCTAATGCTCATATTCTATATTTGCACATATAAAACTAGCTAACAGTTACATAATTCTGCATCCTGATATAATCTAGAAAAAATACATTTGATATTGCACAACACATACGCAGGCATTTCCCAGAAATCATTGCATATCAGAAAAGAAGACACTTCTATTGCTAAAGAAAGCACGAGAGATAATTTCATTGATCGTATTTGGAATACATTCTCTGCAAAATTCTGACATACTCAGAGCCTATATTAATTAAAAAAATGAATAACAATGAAGTAGATATGTTTGTGAACCTAGGGTACATAATACACATGCCTGTAATGTCTAGGATATTAACAGAGGTGGAAAATCCAGGTTCAGAAAGTAAAAATCCTCCCCAGTAGTTTGTTCCAATTACTTGGATTTGCTAATTATCACAATTCTTCAGCCAGGAGGTAGAACTAATTAGTGAAATCAGTTGGCTGAATTCATGGGTGGAAGAAACGCATAGCAGGATTTTTTTTTCTTCTGACGCCTGGACTTAGGCGTCTTTAAGATTTTGTGCACCATTTTTGCGAGTTTGCCTTTAGTATTTCTATAATTTGGGGGAGACAGATTGGGGGGAACACAACCCCACAAAAGAATACAAATACTGGGGCCGGGGGGCAGATCGGTATTTTTTTCTATCATAGCAGGGAACCCTGCAAGTGAGTGACTGTTATACAAGAATGGCAATGACTGGCAGGGGAGTGATCCAGTGGTGAGTCTTTGCTTTGACCTTTGATTCAAGATGTTCTAGAGTCGGCATCACTTTAGGAGGAGGTGAGAGCCCGTCATTTGAAACACAAAGCTCCTTACTGACTCACTGTAGCACGGTGCACGCCCACACAGGCTTCGGTTCAGACGTTTCTGAAAGGAGGCGGCTGATGGGGCAGGCCCAGCTTCTAAAAACGCGGCAGGCGTGGCTGGCCTGCCGTCCTAGAAGACGTGCAAGCAGCGAGGCGGATACCTTGAAGGGTGACAGCCAGGAAGGGTGAGTGAGTGGCCAGCACTGGGTGTCTTGAACTGTGGCAGACAGAGAGTGGGGGGAGGTGGGAGGCTGTGGCTAGGCCCGGTGTTTTTCAACAGGTTCGGCGCATACTGGCATGAGAGGTGTCAAGCGGTGGATGGCCTTGCGTCTTGAACACTGGCAGGCACTTTGTCAGGAGAGGTGCCTATGAATAATATATATCAACATAGAGAGGCAGAAAGGTGGCTATAAATAATATATACTTAAACACAGGGAAACATATCTGCATACCTGAACACAGGCCACAGAGTATCCATGATTAAACACAACAACTGAGCAGAATACATAATTTACAATGTATTCCATGTGTCATTATAAGTTACATAACTGACTATACAATAATGATACGTTTCTGAAATAATTTTAAGCAGGACGTTGCATACAATACCATCCCGTTTATAATACACTGTCAATTTTAAGAGAAACAAATTATGTTAAAATATGCATGTATTTAATCCAAATGACATGGGGCATTTTCAGTTAACAAGCATCCGCAAACTTCCACCCTCAATATTAAACCTGGCTGTATCTTTTATTTGTCAAGAAACACAAATCACACCATTAGCTCACAAAAAACATCTGCTCTATGCCCTTTACATTTAATCTGCCACAAAATAAGGTATTTGTAAAGAAATAAGATAAAGATAAAAGAGATACACACAAAGGAAATATATACAGAAATTAAATCCTCAAGTGTAACACATATCATATTTTCTCTTCTATGAAGTACAATGCTTACAAAACAATAATTTGATCACACATTTAAATTAATGTTTCACCTTGACAAAAATGTGTCTGTTTGCAATCAGTGCGCATCTATGTGTGTTCATCCAATTGTTAACATGCAAGGACTCCAGCTTGTCCAGTCACCAGCAGCCATTGTTGCTTGTCCTGGTTAAAGAGCAATGTGTACCTGTGGGCTGGGTCAAGCACGGGTTGGCCATCACAGTAACCTGACCACGAGGATCTGTGGAGCTCACGGTTACAGACGGAGAGCTCAGAAGACTGCATCGCCGCTCTCTCTGGCAGAACCCCACAGGCCAAAAATCGTCAGCCTATTGTGAGAAATCCAGATCACATTCACCTGGGATCTGGCAAAGCCCATGCCGCTCTTACAATAAGGTAAGTGTGCTTAACATAAACGGCTCTGACTGCCGTGAGGCAAGAATCATCGTCCTTGCGGAAAAGGCGACCCACGATTGTGTTCCACATGGAAAAGAAATGTGCTTGCACTGTTCAATTACAGCAAGCTGTCTGGAAAGAAATGCTGTTGCCACGAGAGAGAGAGAGACACCGAGTAAGAAAAAAGTAATTATTAAATAAAATATTACTATTGTCACAGAGCAAGAACTCGTTGGGAATTGTGCATGCATATAAAATTGGTGGAGACAAATTTCAAATTGAGATAAAAAAAAGGCTCCCTGAAGTGTGGGCTTTCACATCAGCACATGGTCTGTAAAGAACAATGCTGATTCAACCAAATACTTTCACTGGGTTTTGGACTTTGGAAATTACCTGAAGGGGCCTGCTAAATAAAAACACCTCCTTTTTAGTTTAAAGTCAGCCATTGCCTCGCAGGCTATAGATGGGAAGGTGAACCCTGGATGGCCAGCCTGTGGTCTACATAGCAAATTAAGCAGGGATTCACTGCTATAATGCTGCTATGTGAGAATTATCCATGTTCTTTTAGTATTTCAAGGATGCAGGGGTGCCCTAGGGGGGGGGGGGGGGGGGGGAATAACATTTGGAACACCGTCAAAACTGAAAATAAATCATATCAATATATAACATTAAAATAACCCTATAGTCCTGGTTTGTGTAAAAAAAGGTCAAAGCATGAAAAAGGTTAGCATGAAACTGTCAGATAAATTCAGTTGTTCCATTTATTTTATTCGTCCTCTCTGTAAAAGTAGTTTGTGGCTTGACAGGTGATAAGTAACCTATACTGTTGATATTATTGCTAACTGCAACCAGGACCCCTTCATTGTATATGTGGGAACCATGTGATGTCTCACAATCCTCAATGTTTATTCACTGATATTTACACAATTGTCACAAGTGTTTAGAAACACAGGCCGTGAATAGACCAGACATTTACCATTCAAATATATGTTTGATGGTGATGGTCTGTTACATGGAAAAGCATAAGCTTATATGACTTCAAGTGCGTAATACACAGCGCTTTCTGGTATTGCTTCGTATCGATCTTCTTGCACACACTGCCGTTAAAACGATGTGTTTATGAACAAGCCGCTTGATTATTTCCGAGCACAGGTTTCGTGAACACTTGGCCCTGGTGGGCAATTCATGCAACGGGCAAATGATAAAAGAAAACACAACCTGTTTAGAAATATGTGATCCCATTGATTTGGGGTTCCAAAGAGCATTTTTAGATGCAATATATTCATAGAAGCACTCACGGTGACTGAAGAAGCAAACACTGCCACCTTATGCTTAAGCTGGGGCCTTCTCCCTCCCTCCACACTGTCTCTCCTCTCTTGTCTCCATCACTGGCTTCCTCATTTTCCGTTTCTCCTCTGCGCTATCACAATCTCGCAGCGTTTTCCCACACCAGCCAAAACGGTTTCACATCAGTAACGCTCACGAGCGCTTACATAATGTGCTATTCAGGAGATTTGGACGGCTTTTTTTTTTTTTTTTAAACAGGCAGATTTTATTTGGCTCGACTAGAGATGGTAATCACACAATGCACATTGTTGCTCATCTACAGTCTCAATTGACTCTATAAACTCTGTAAGTGTTTATAGGCATGCATACTGTATGTGTATGTTTGTGTGTTTGTGTGTGTGTGCACGTGAGTGTATGTTTGCTTATGTGTGCGTGGATGTGAGCGTCTGTGTGTGTGCGTGTGTGTGTGTGTGTGATTTATATATTATGAGCAGGACACTTCGTCGGAAGTATATTTGGAATGCACCGTTGGTAATGTTATATTTGCTGGACAATAACACATACGTTTGTATTTATAGAAAATACCCCTCACTGTCCTTTACTTCCCAAAAGAAGGATTTTTTCAGTTATAAATTAAATGTACCACTTCATAATTACTTGATTATCGTTTCTCATAATTTCTTAAATATGTTTTGAAATAAGAATTTTAAATTCAACGTGCATAATAATCTGTGGTATAATTTCTCCAAAACCAGCGTTAAACTCTCACAGAGTACACATGGTCCCTATTGGTCTGTGTACATAGAGTTGAATTAACATGGACATTTTACTGTGCAAAAATTACATTATTTAGCAGGTCAACAGAGTGAACACTCAGGCCCAAAGCGGCTCACACAAAACACAAAAACTAAATTGCATATACACATACATACATACATACATAGATACTGTATGCACATACATACGTACATACATACAAATGTACATACGTACCTTGATGTTACATGATTTCTACAGAAACAGTAAAGCTTGTGTGAGTCATCTTCTGTATTATCAGAAAAGTAACCACTGCCAACTAAAACAATGGCCTCGATGGATTGTCACAACCAAACGTTCAAGCATCTGAAAGGCAGTTGGAATGGGTTCTAGCTTACTTTTGTATCTAACGCATCCAAACCTGAAAATGCATGATTACAATTCATGTTTATGGTTAGCATACAGTGACCACTGTGAAATTTCCCAATGATACTGACTTATTGTCAAAGCCAGGGTGGTTTATTAATTATTTGGCGATGAATAAAAGCAATAACAGCTGTCAATTGATGTACTTTGTATTTCATAACATTATTTGTTAATCCCAATAGTCAGCATTTTATTTTCTATCCACTATAAACTCCAAGTCATCTTATCCTTCAGCTCCTTAATTAATTTTCGAAAATAATAATTATTCTTATTCTGTTTGGTTAGTGTCACAGTTTGGAAAATACTGCACTACACATTTAAGTTCATCACAATGCTTATCACAAGGTCTGTTGAAATGACATAGCATAAGCGATATAAAGTTCAATGCCTGACATTTTGACCTGTTTGTCATAATCATTTGACCCAAATTCAGTGTCAGCTGATACAAATGTCCTTCTCCTCGGCATCCTCGTGTTATACATGTGATTTCCTTCTCTTTCATGCAGATTGAAGCAAACCATCATTTATAGATTCACCATGACAAAACATCTGCATCCCATGGAGCCACACAAAGGAGCTCTTGTAGTCAGCAGATCCCTGTGACGAGTTCTTTGGGGTATTGATAATAAATCGCCTTGGTCTCGCGTAGCATATTGCACCAGATTAAATCATGCCTTGCTAATTATCCCGTCATTGCAGTTTAATGCATTTTTGTGAAATAATATACAAGGACTGCGGCACACTCTTGCTACTGCGGGGCGCATCGAGCAGGTCAGTTCATTTCAATATTATGGAGCACATGCTCACAGGGAATTAGCATTTAACTGTGATAATCTGCACTTAATCAAAGCCAAGGCACTGCAATGTCAATGAACAGTAAAATCAGAATATGAAATAATTCACTCTTGCTCCTTTTTGTCACAACGTACTGATTCAAGTTTAATGATATATCCAACCGAAACAGAGCCAAAAGCTTCACAGTAATGTCTTGACAAAACACTCAGATTTTACACACTACAGATGGGTCACGGTCCTGTTAATTGTTTCCAGGTCCCCCTAAATAAAACACTTTGAGCACATTGTTTGGACCATTCATTTGGCCTGACAATGAGCCCAATTTCATTGCTGATGGGACAAACGCCAAAACATTTCTCCAACACTCCAGGGCCTACCCCTGAAAAGCTGTTTTGATGGACCACTTTCCAGGTGTGAGGTTGATTCAGTCATTTGGAGTGGTAAAGGAGTAAACAGTCAGTGATGGCTTTTTCGTGTTTGGGTGTGTGTGTGTGTGTGTGTGTGTGTGTGTGTGTGTGTGTGTGTGTGTGTGTGTGTGTGTGTGTGCGTGCGTGTGTGTGTGTGTGTGTGTCCGTGTGTGTGTGTGTGTGTGTGTGTGTGTGAGGGAGACGAGGCAATCCCTCTGATGCTAGGCCCTGGAATGAACCTTCAAGATGCTGTGGGAGGTTTATTCCCAGGGGTAAATTTTCCAAGGCAGTGCAAGAATCTAATCAAGGGTGACTTGACTTTGCTTTAAGGGTGTGTGCAGAAAGCACAAGAAGCAACGGCGAGAGCGGGCGGGGCTAAGAAGGCTGGAGGTGTGGATTTCGGCGGCGGCTTCTGATGGCCGTGGTAAAAGCAGCCATGATGGAGCCATCCTTCTGAGGAGAAAGAGTCATTTCTGGGAGATTAAGAGGGCGGGACAAAGCCGAAGCGAGCGTGACCTGTTTGCATCGAGGAGCTCACCTCACACTTATTCTTCAAAAGAAGATTATGCACCAGTTGTGTCAGGACCATCCAAGCGAAACACATGAATTTGTTTTTCGATACGGCCTACGGATTGAAATGTTTTTGCTAATCCCCAACAGTTGATCAAAGAGTGACCGGAGGCCCAAAATGAGCATGCGATGGTGAAGTTACACTTTGCTTTCATGCCAATAAGATGCAACTGGATGTGTCAGACTCACAATAGTATGTGCACATAGAGCGGAGAACCAATGGCAGCCAGAATAACTAAAAAGGGGTCTGGCTGATGGAAATAAAGGTAAACCCAGACATGACAGGGATGCATTGTTGTTGACTTGTCACACTTGACTTACAAATAGCCTCCCAGCCTCAAAGCTCAGAGAGAAGCTTTTTGAATAGGATGTCAGTTCGTTCTTCTTCAACCATGACTCGGCATGAACAAGGTACTTTTCTCATCTCATTTATAGCCCATTTCTGTATGGTTGTTCATAAAGGTGTTTGTGGCCTATTTAAAAGATTGCTTAAATAAATGTGTTATTATGATTAGTCATGTGAATATTGGCCATCCAGATGCATTATTCAACGCCCACCCCCCCACCAAAGAAAAAGTACTCACTGAACTGTACACTGTCAGAGAAATCTGAGGAAGAGCATTACGTGAGATACAGAATTAATTCTGTTTTTTTCCATCTTCACCAAGACGCCATGTCATCTTTGCCGTATTTTAAAATGTGTAACTGGAGGCAACCATTTCCTAAAACCTCTACCTCAGTGATACAATGCATAGCTTAAGTGAATTATAAATATTCCATTTAAGTCACGGTTCCTGACCTCTCTTTTCGTGGCAGGATGACTTTACCGTTTAATTAACATTGGCCTATTTTTGGTGATATATTAAAACGACTTTAGGGAGATTCAATGGACTGGAAGTAGAACACAAGGGAGTAGAAAAAAGTAAATTGCAGGTTTTATGCCAGGAGCCACATTCAGTGAATCAGAGCCATCTTTCTTAATAATCTTTAAAAACCATACCACGGAATATCGGGTCTGAAATGACTCGCTAGGAGAGGACTGGGGTTGGGGGCTGGGGTCCTATATATTACAGGACTCTCGTATCGCTGTGCCTTTGGTCAAATGACATGCACGGCTTATTGGACAGCCTGTCCACACCCAGAAAAGAAGAACACTTTCTTTCCAGGAAGTGGCCAGGAGCACTTCTGCCTTGATCAGAATAATGAGTTTCTTGCTGGAAGAGAGCGGGGTGGTATGACACAAATTGGCGAGCGCTCTGGGATAGACGGCCTCACATTTTTACCCAATGGCCTCCTTCACCAGGTCAGTTCCTTTTCTCCATATTCAACCTCTTCCTTGTTTGCAGTCCTCCTCTGTCTCTGAGGAGTGTTAACCTCTGACATCGCTCAGCAAAATGAAGGCAATCACGGCGGCAAATGCAGCCACTAGCTTGCACAAACCAAGGCCAACGTGCTAACTAGGGGCAAATGTTCAGATGCGGCCATTCATGCAAAGTGATCTCGCCAGTCATTTTAGAGCATATTTATTGTGGTCTGCTTATTACAAGGTCACATTATAGCATCCATTATCCATATATATATATATATATATATATATATATATATATATACATTGTTGGGTAAGTGAGGATTAGGAAAAACGTGTATTTTCTGAATCCAGCGGTTCCAACAGTCAATGCCCTTGTTAAAACGTCCGGCATTCTGAATACTGAACACAAGTGATATTGCGTGCTAGAACCCCTCAGTTAACCTACATTCAAAATAAGTTTTACATTATTTAATTTAATAATTATTATTAAAAATGACAATCATAAATTTAATCGCTAAATTCTTTGATAGGTAAGTCGAACAGTAACCTGGTGGATCAACCAACAAGCCAAAACAAGGTCTAAATCAGGTCTTGAGATTAAATAATTTTATTAAATGAAAACAGTCAATTAGAATAATGACTTGAAATCATACATTCACTAAGGAATGTAGGCTGACTACTTATAATTTACAAAAGGGAAGACATTAAACCAGACATTAATTTGAATATACCAGTAAAGAGAGAGATAAGCCAGAAATTGCTAATATTATTTACCCTCCAGGAACAGGAATGAAAGGAACTACCACCACAAAAACAAAAAGGATGAAGTTCTTCTCCAAACAAACTCCAAAACTGACTAACTTCTTTCCTTCATTACACTAATAAAAATACCTCTACAGGAAGAGCATCCCTGTCCTGATTGGGTTATGGTGTGTGTGTGTGGGGGGGGGGGGGGGGGGGGGGGGGGGGGGGGGGAGAGGGGTCATTCCCCATTGGAAATTAAGGCTGTTCCTTGTGCTCCTCTCCTTTCAGCTCATGTCATTTAGAGACTGGAATGAGCTGTAACATACATTAAAACTGAGAATGGTTCCAAAAACATTTAGTGTATAGTCAAAATTACTCTAAATATTACAGAAACAAAGTAACAGAAGCTGAAACACAGTGGAATTTTCTTGCCTATTGTTTTTTTTTTTTTGCCAGGATAAGGATACAGACTTCACCGTTATTTGTGTCGTCTGGATTTCCAGAACACATACAATGTACAAAGTTGTTGTTTTGATCGAGCCTGTTTTGTGTCATGTTACAAAATAAGGAACCATTGTCGCTATAATAATAACGCTCTGAAAGGTGTTTTTATGTAATAATATATTGCACTGATTGTCCTTTTTTGATGGTTCTCTTAGTCTTAGGGGATACAACTAGTTGACCATGTCAAAATTTCCTAATGTTGAAATTGCTGTCATCCCAGAGGATAGCAGTTAGACAGTGTGACAAATGGCTGTAACGTGTCACCATCACAATTATGTCTATTGATTCCTACATCCTTACGCCCTTGTCTTTGTAAAGTGATTAATGTATTGGAGTCCTTATCTTGCAAGAGACTGAATCTCTTTGAGTAATGTATGTCTGGTCAGCATCAACAAATTAAAAATTGAAACCTAAATGACTTTGAACACTGACTTTTCAATGCAAGTTACAATTGTAACTTTTTTCCATTCAAGGCCTTCATTACAAACATTTGCTTTTCCAAAGGAAGGAAAATATATTTTGTTTTGCAAGGTGTACACACACTCAGCTAAGTTAGGACATTTCTCGGGAAGCAGTGTGTTTGAATATGTGTATGCAAATTAACTCAACCGCTTAAAAATAGATTTTTTAATTTCTAAAATGAAAAATTAACTCCTGTGATAACAGATATTATTTGTTTTCTGCTGTGAGCTATGTGGCTTCTCTTTTCCTTTAAAGGCTCCTACTATCTATTCCATCTGTGATGTGCCACCACCTCATTACATTACATGTGTTGAGCACCAGCAACACAGCTTCTTAGCCTCCTGATGTTGGGGTTCCACTGCTCAGATAAAGTGGATATTGGCAGCAATGGGCGAACAGTTGGTGACTTAAATCCCAGCATGCTTCCTAACTGTAGGTTTATTTTTTTTAATAATGTTTCCTTGATAATACTTAAATTGCTGCGCCTGTTCAAGGCTATTGCTATCATGCTTGTTACTGATATTATTATTATTATATGTGACAACAACAACAACAATAATAATAACAGAAATCATAATAATCAAGACATATTGTCCATCACAGATGGCCCTAACCTACAAACTGTTCCATTTAAAACTGCATCCCCCATGCACTGTTCATCTGCAATGCTCTGCTGAGGCCATATTACAAGCCCCTCACATGATTTATAGATGGGAACCTTGGACCTGTGTCAATGGGCTCGTTTGCACAGCGTATGGCTACTGGGAACCAAAGACCCTTAAAGTGGATAAACAAGCTGCCAGCGCAGCAGAGAAGAAGCTGGGGTCCCTGGCTGGACCAGATGGTACAAAACGAGGAAGATTACTAGGCCAGAAGACCGTTAGATGTCAAGCAAGCTGGCTTGACGTAGAAATGAGCTGGGTGACCCGATTCGCCAGTACCGCTCGACACAAGCGAGCCCCGCTCGAGAAGAGCGACAGTTCCACTAAGGCGTCCGATGAAAGCTCCGCGTCCTCGGTCACCTAGAAGCCTCGACAAGATCCGCCGAGGCTCTCTGAAGGACAGGGAAGGGACACTAGCGGAACGAGCAAGCGGAGGTCGAGGCGTCGCCGACGCACAGGTCGCCGGAGGCGTTAAACGAATCGAAGCGCGGCGCGGAGGGGCGGGGGGATTCGCGCCCGAAGCGCCGCGTACCTTCGCGACGGCGGCGCTGAAGCACACCCGGCTGCGAGCGCGTGCGAAGAGGAGAGGAACCGAAAATCCAATTACTCCTTCACTCAGCTCTGTGAGGTATTCTAACCATTCCCCAGCGCACAGAGATCAGCTGCCTTCCAACATTCTAATTAGGGGCTCCTCCACGGGTAGAGCTCGATCCGTTTTGAACTGTCTCTATTCATGGAGAGATTTGTCTCTAACCAGCCCCGTTTCATAGTTGACTTTGACAACACTCCCACTCCCCCTTCTTGCCACCCTACACAATTGTCAGATCTAATTTTCACACCTTGTGGAAAATATTGAAAACAAACTGTTTGATTAAGCGACTACTGTCAAAGGTAAATGCATTTTGCAAGTACATACACAAGGAACAAAATTCTGCAAAATTAATGAAATAACACAACAACCATAGCTGTACATCATTATTTATCACATCATTAGAGTGTTTGCAGGTCCTTACTTTTCATTTATTTATTTATTTATTTATTTATTTATTTATTTATTTATTTATTAATGTCTCTGTACAATAATCCCTGCGAGAATATTGCGGAAAGGCTCTATTCTTTGAATACATTTTTTTTTTTTCGTAATTATATGTTCTCTTCAGACAGAAGTGCTGGAATATGGAAAACGTAAAAGATAAAAATAGATTACATATTGCACTTTCAAAACTGGAGTATTTGGAAATAAAGTAATAAAGTGTGTCAATTTGCTATTGCTATTCAAAATTGAAAAAGATTAAAATTTTGCACCACACGCCAAGTTGAATGGAGTAGCATTCAGAAAAAAAAAAATGTTTGTGATCTGTTCAAAAATGCTAGACTGCAACGAAATGGGTGAAAGTTCAATTAAATGTGCAATGATAACACTTTAAAAACAAATTAAAGAAAACAAAACCCAAAGTTGAAATATACACAAAGCATATCATGTATATTGTATGAATTACAGTAAAACACATTACTGCATTATTTTCACTGTTTTACCTGACCACAGCATTGCGTTTGATGAAATCACATGATGCTCTTGGTGAGACACACATCTTGGTGAGTGTTTTATGTATAAATAAAAGTGATTATTCGTATTGATCCATAGTAAATTCACTGCACAATGCTAATGGAAATGGACCTGTAGATAATCACTTATTAAAAGTGATGAATGTGAGTGACTCCGATTGTGCATAGAGGGGTGGGCACAAATCTTTTCCAGGATCCATTTGAATTTATAACGCCATTTCAATGCAAACATCTTTTTTTTCTACCCTTGGCTCAGGGTGAAGTCTATTATTTGTTAAAATTGGCAAAATGTATAACCTTTACTCGTATTTTATCAAAAGTTATAATCAATTAATCGAGTGTGACACCGCTAGGCCTGAATTATGCAGCAGTTGGCCTGTCCGTTTAAGAGGTCAGGATAATTTAAGCACTTGGGACTGCTGCTGTGATGTGTGTTCTATTGAGTAATCAGCTGCCATTACGATATCGTGACCATATCTCAAGCATTGTTTATTGTTCTTTCCGACCTTGCATCACCACGTGAAAATTCATCTTACAATTTCTCAAATAATGTCTTAATAAACTTAGAAGGCCATATCAGAGCGATGCCTTCTCTTATGGCAACAAGAACGATGACATGTGCATATAAGGCTATTTGCCAAAATGAAATATAAACTTATTGATGTTTATGTGTCTGCTGAATTATCACAGAAATCCATTTCTGTAGGTTTTTATCACATTCTCACTCGCAGTACAATCTCTAAGGAGCCTGCTTGGAGTATCGGCCTACATGCTCACATCCCACTTCTGGATTAAAGTAACTTTAACTGTAATTGTCAAATTATTGCACATATTATCATTCTACAGTATAACTTTGACAGTAGGTGACCTTTGTTGGAACTGTAAAAGTTTACACAAGAATGGTTCAAGACCTGGTATTTGTACGCTGTCAAATTATGTATGGCTGTAAACAAAGCAACAAAGTTCAATTTAACTTTTGATTTAACTACAACGAATAAACACTATTTTTCACCCAAGCAGAGGGCTGAATATATTCAATTCCCACACCAGTGCAACCACAGCCACGTTCCATGCTAATTCAGGAGAACCGAGACATCCGCGGTTCTCCTCCGAAACACGTGGTTTCCGACAGCTACTTATTTTTGCATTGCAGACCACAGATAAGCTCACACAGATCGGCGTCGGAGGAAGATCTTTCACATGCAGTCTTACGAGCGGCCTTTTCGGCCAGTGGGGGTCACAGGGTTCTCTATACGCATAAACACTTTGAAAAGACTGAATTCATAAAGAAAACATTGGAGTTACAATGGAAATAAATGACGCAATTACAGTATGTGATTAACTAATCGTGTAAAATACCCATTCAGTTTTCACCAGGTTGGCCACTGAGGAGTAACCAAGAAAGTTGGCCAGCATCAGATTATCCAATCCCCAATCCCACTTTTGTAATTATTTTTATATGTTATCATTATTTTTAAGTGCTACAATTTTTGCAACTCACCTGTGGTTGATCCTGTGAAAGCATATTTGCTTGCATGCAGGCTTCTGTTCTGGATTCATTCTGATTCCTTGAGCTGATGTAACTAAACTGTTGAATTGGTTGTGTGAGGGGGAGTGTAAGGTTCGGAGAACCAAACGCAACCGATAATAATTTCTAAAAGCGTATTTAGAAAGATACGCCACAAAGAGGAAGAAACCGCACCAGGACGGAGATAACACAGGTTGGGTGCAAAACTTCCCAAGCACAAGGCAAAACAAAGCAACCTCAAAAACTGAGGCGATCTTGAGTTGAGTGAGAGTAACTAACAAAAGAACCTCACGCACTAAATAATTAGGCGGAACAAGAGGTAGAGAAACAAAGCAAAACTCGATAAAACGAGTGAAGGAAAATAATGGAAAAGAAAAAAGAAAACCAATCTAATCTTAATTCTCTAACTGGACTTATTCGTACGAACCAGAAATGCAGCAACCAAATTTCCTATACCTTACCGACTTCGTTGTCAACATAGTAAAGACAATATCAAGGTGCTGGAAGGTGGAAGTCCTGAGCTATTTATAATAGGCAGAAAATCCAAAACAGGTGCAAGGAATAATTGCTGGGCGAGATTCAAACACCGGAATGGAGGCGGAAAAAATCAGATAGAGCGTCCCAACGACACCAAAAAGAAAACCGAAAGCAGAAACAGCAGAGGCTGCTAATAACCATGACAGGTTGTCACTGACATTTTCTGGCTTTGGCTTTTATCGTGTTATTGGATTTGGTGAGTTACATAATTATTGTGTCCATACATATTTGTTTACATTTTATGAAACTATTCTATGAAACACCCACATGATTAAAAGTATTTTCTAAAGGGTTGACTAGTACCCCCAACAACAAAAGAAACATAATAACATCCCTGTGCCATTATACATAAAATGACTCCCTTATCCTCACATAACTGTGGGTAGCCTTAAACAATAACATCAAATAACATCTTGTCAATCTCATTGTTCATGAATGAGAAAACTCTCACTCAAAGTTACCTTGTAATGTGATACCAATGCCAACTGCTTGAATACAAAATCATATCTGAGCATAGGGAACTGAAAAACTAATTCTGTATAAACATATGTGGAATATTTTGTTGATTTCATTCCTGGATGATGATATGTGGAAGTGATGTCATGCCTTCCTATTTATTCAGTCTATTGCTGACAGTTTCATTCATAGTTCATCTTTCAACTCATGCATGCAGCTCCGCAGAACTGTTAAAAGCACTGTGCCAAATATAAACACCAGCCTTTTGTTTCCAGATGGTAATGCTCTGAGTGAGAATTTGCAGAGGTTCAGAGTGATGTCAACTCCATCTGAAGAGGCTGTGAACTATAGCGGTATTGGCATGAGCCGCAATGGACGGAATGAGTCTCCACATACAGACAATCAAAAACGCTTTCAAAAAGCACTTTTTGGGAGCAGGGTCAAGTTATGCACAACTGTGCAACGAGACTGGACTTGGGTACGGGTCCAGGAGGACAATAGCATTTAACTTGAATAACTTTTATCTCCATTGAATCGATGTATCATCCTCCCTCAGTTCAGGGTATGTTAGTGGTTAAGCAGAAAGATGCAGCCCTTCAGGCCTATACCTAGGTACTTCTGCACTTGACATATGTGGGGTCATAATCTATGGAATGCAGTGGAGTATTAAATACCTTGGGGCAATAAGAAAACTGTAAACATCAGTGTAATTAAAAGTGTAGATGTGTTTCCAAAGACAAACAATTAAATTCTGGCCTTTGTCTTCAGTACATGTTAGAATAAAATGAGTGCTTTAAATATCGTAGGAATTTCATTGAAATTAATTTGACATATTATTTAATATTCAAATAATTAAGTATGAAGTTACATTTTGTTCAATCCGATTGTGAAATCTAAACATGATCTACAACAAAGTTTTTCAGTGGAATTCAGCTTTAAGTTACATTAAATAATTTATGAAACATTGGGTAGCATTGCTTTGGAATAGAACTTGGCCTCATTTTGATTTCAGTACCTTTAATGGCAGGCCTAGATTTTGCTAGTTTAATTAAGGACAGTACTTTGTATGCATGAGTAACTTGGCATGTTAGTACATTGAAAACATTTTTTGTTTAGATATAATTTATTTTTGCACTGTGTTTGTTATGAGTGACTGAAGATGTACCATATACAACTGTATGAGCCATAAGATATACCGAGAGAGATGAATGGACATACACAAACACACATACATCTCAAAGAAACACATAGACCTGGATTCAGTCATTTTTGCTTATTATTAATCCACGTGGTAGCTTGCTTCACAAGCACAATAAACATGGCGGCCTTGAAGTTTATTCTACGTGTCATATTGTCTGAAATAGCATCACATGTAATAAATCATCCTGATTGGACAAATTGTCAGATTTGGAGGACATGTTGGGAGGGTCATGTTTCCAAAGGAAACCAATGGGCTCAATTAATTTGCAATGCCAATTTTTGCATTTTTAATTGCTAATAAATAATAAACTATAATTAGAATCATTAAGATGATTGAATAACGACCATCTGCACATAGGGCTAGGGACTGTATGACTAGATAGTGTTTACAAAATGGGGAGAAAGAGAAGAACAATAAGAAGAAGGATCCTGAGAAAGAACAGAACGTTTTACATGCAAACTGATAAAGCCAAAGGGCAATGCCATTTAAATGAGCCCCACTCCACACTCTTACTTGACATATGTTGATGCTTTCTAACATGGGCTGCTTTATTAAATGCTACCGTAGCGTGGCGTCCTTCCAGACAACATGCTCTCCACTTGGCAGGTCAGTGAAGTGGGCTGCTGAGAGATGATAGATTCTTGGATCCACATTGCAATGTGTTATATTTCTGCTGGATACAGAGGAATACAATCACCTTGAAAAAATGAGAGAGGTCATTCTGAGTGAAGTCGACTACATGCATATATCAAACGTTACAGCCTATTGAAAGGAAGACTGGGCAAACACTTAAATGGAAAAGTATAACTACTTAAATAAAATGTATCCCAAAAATATGATTTAGGTTATATGTCCAGGAGAACTATGTTAGGATCCTGTAATTATGTCTGTTTATTCTTTATTTGTTATTATTTTCCTGATATCTTTCCCTCGCGATTGTCAGTCTGCGTTCCATGTTTCTGAGATTCCACCCCCTGTCTTTGTCATTGCACTATTCAGGTGATTTTGGGAACATTCGGGTTTCCTCTGTATTTCGTATATCTCGTTTTCTTCCTTCTGGCTTTATTTATATTTGTATATAATACTAATGTACTAATCATACTAACTGTTAGATTAGATTTAATACTAACCTGCTAACAAACTAACATGTATATAATACTAAACAGCTAACATACTAACATTAGGGTTCTAGAGTTCACTACTAACATTACTAATTACTAATTCATCTTGAGTTTCTATCTGCAGCTGTCATTTCCCTCGTTATCCTATCCCTGTATCCATCTGTGATTTTGCATTCTCTGCACGTGTCCACTTTCGTGTTCCTCCCCTCTGAGCTGTGCACTTGTTTACCTGCTAACTCCTGGCCGTTTGTTATCATTGTGTCTATGTGTATTCTAGTCACTGTCTTACGTTTCCCTTGTCATTGTTTTATTAGTCCCTGTTAACCCTCACTGTTCTCACCTGTGAGCAATCTCCCCTCCCTGCTTCTACACACCTGATTCCCATTATGTCTGTCTCCCTCTATATATACCTTGTCATTTCAGTGTTTCTTCGCGAGTTCCTTGTACTATATTTTGCTTCTGTGTTGCCTGTTTTTTCCAAGATTCTGCCCGAGCTGTTCGTTTATTCTGTTTTCTAGTTTTTGTTTCCCTAGTTTTTGCCTGTTGTTGTTTTGTTTTGTATTTAGTCTGTTTTGTTCTCTTTTGTTCCTCTTACACCTCCCCGGTTTTGACCCCTGCCTGTGTTCTCGCGACCCTGGTTTTGGATCCTGCTTTTGTACCTTTGCTGTGCCTTCCCGGTTTGACCCTTGCCTGTTCCTTGACCACTCTTTGGACTGTGCTTTGTACCGTTGCCCTGTCTCCCCGGTTTTTGACCCTGCCTGTTTACCACGGATTGCTGCCTAGCCCTTTTATTAAACATTGTTTTTGTACTTCCTGCCTGCGCTTGAGTCCTACCCCCACCAACACCTAACAAACTATCTGTCACTTGGAAAATGTATGCAACAAATTTCAAGATGATTCTATACCCAAATTACCTCAAGTAACGTAGGTATAGTTCTGCATGCATATTATATTGGTTAAGAAACATCTACCCTGTAAGTATCACTCACAATACCATGCACTCAATCACCCATTTGCCAGTTTGGTCATTCCTGTTCAGGGTGTGATTAAAGTTAATTATTTCATTGTTATTAGTTTTAAAAAAATCCAACTATTCAAGGGATAATTAGGTGTATAATTGAAGATCGTCAAGTTTATCCAACCCACTGAACAAGACTAATGATTTATCCTTACAGTGAGGGAGGTGTCATAAATATCATTTTCCAGTTCTTACATTCCATCCTACTGCTCCCTTTATCAATTAACCCCATTTGATTAAGCTGCTCTACATTTTAGTGTTACTTCTATGTCAGATTTTTCCCCTCCATAAGCACTTTCACAAGATCAGAAAATTCAATTTTGCATTTGATGTTCACCGAGCCATTGAATTACATATTTAAATATCCTGCCTTTGCAATCTGAAATATATTTTGCAAAAGATGCCTCTCCCTCTTCTTCTTTATTTGAAAATTAAGCAATGCAAATTGTTGGAGAATTTCCTTTAAGAATGTCAGTTAATTGTGAGTGGCTAAATAGACAGTTCACAGGCACAGCTAGGACCTCAGCTAGTTCATTGACTAGGCGTCTGCAGCCTTGAAACATAATTGGACTTATTATGCATTGTTTCCACCAAATAACATATCAGGCACCCACAAGCAGCTTTCCTCAGGAATAACTAAACCTCCTCTGTGGTCTGTGGTAGCTCTCTCCTGGTGTTGTGTGTGAAATGAAAGGTATGACATTGCTTATTTCTTGCAAGTGAGTGATTTAAAGGAATCAATGTTTTCAGCTATTTTCTTTGTACGGGGAGTGAATGGTAGAGCGGAAACACAAGAGGCACTATGCCAATTGAAAACTAGAGAGAGAGAGAGAGAGAAAAAATGTGAAATGTGAAAATTCATGGACTTTTCAGTGTATAAACATGCAATAATCACTCACATTTTAATCCTGGGTGAGGTAGTGTTGTCAAACCCCAGCAAATGGCAAGTTGTTTGAAATAATACATTTCTAATATATGAGGGATTTACTGTATGTCCCTTTTGACAGGGGTCCCTGGCTGTAATGCAAAAAAATAATACAATTAATGACTGATCTGCAGTTTATTTTCTCAAGATATGTGTAATGAGGAAAAAAGGAAACATAACACTAACACTAAGACTAATAAACATCTGCTGTAGGGAATATAAGAGACATTAGAATGCATCTACTCTCTCTGTCATTTCTTAAAAAATTTTTTTTCCCCAAAACAGATTATTATTGAGGAATTACTGAAGCACATTTTAAATTTTCTCCCCCCTGTCACTCGAGAGTTTCTTACGGCCATGGCATTTATTTTGGCTTTATACTTTTTGGTGCAATGTGCATTTTTATCATTTCAGGATTACCAAGGTACACCGAGGCAAGGTGGTGGGCCACACATGAAGTGCTTCTCCCACCTAAATCCCTTCTGAGATAGTGATGCCGCCTCTTCGCTGGATTAGCGTGGATAGTTCACTTGGCTTTTTAAAATAGAACAAGAATTGTCTTGTTTAGTGCACAAACCACAGAGGTAATCATGGGCAGAAAATCTAGTGTGTGCCAGAAATGATACTGTGATAATTGTGCCTTTGGCCTTGACAAAGCCAAAAAAAGTAATAAAGATACATAAATTAATTAATCTAAACTTTTTGTGTTATGTAATGTATTATTATTATCATTATTATTATGTGGTTAAATTCCAAACACAGCAGCAATGAGGACTTTCAGACAGATTTAATTTCAAGGAAAATGGCAAATTTTTGTCTGAAAAATGTGCAGCTCATAGAACAAAACTCACAGTGAACACACAATCCATACACAAAAGCTCACGTTTAATTGTTATATGGAAACAGCCATTCATGATTTCACAAGGTGCTCCATATTAATAGCTATTAGCATATATCATTTAATTTTACATTAGCTTGATTGCTATAAGCACTGTAATAAATGTTAACAATGCTTTAGTGTTTGCCATGTCTGTGCTGAAAGTTTGTTAACCTAGCCAGCTAGCTTTGTAGCTGGTAGATAGCTCAAACATGTCGCAATAACCTTGTGTGAAAGAATGCAGTAGAATGCACAGTGGCGTAGCGGAGGCCCCCGCACCCCCCGCGGTGCGGGGGAGCCCCGGAGCTTAGGAGGCCCCGCCCCCACTAGATTTTTTTTATTTACATTGTAGGCTATCCTCTTAGATTTCGTAACGGGAACAGGGCGCAGAGGGCGGGGCCCCTTCCCTTCTATGTTGCTAGACACACAGTCATGTGTATCATTATAATAATTATTTGCTCACCTGCGATAGGGCTAGCCGGCTGATAACTAATGCTCATTGGCAGGCTGGGCAGCGTTCAAAACAAAGCGGGAAGCATTGCCAATTTAACGTTCATTAGTTGCGTTGCCGGTAAAAATGAAAAATGAAGCGCAAATACCCAAGCGGTGCTCAGAAAAACAAGATGAGAGCGAAAGCCGAACAGGAGAGGGCAAAGCTACCAAAAATAACATCATTGTTCCAGCAGGCAGCAAAGGTAGACTCTAACGTTACTGCAGATGCATCGGCCATAACCAGTACGAGTAGGCTACAGGTTACATTGGAATTGGAATTGGAATCTAATCAGTTCCTTTTTTCAGGTAAAAATTAACATAGAGAATACGTTCGCACATACAGCTCCACTAGTACGCATACTAGTAATAAACCAACGTCATTCAAACACTGCTACAACTGGACTGTACACTAGTTCAAAAACTTCACATAGCTACCTAGCTTGTCAGCTAACAACGGTCATGTTTTACGTTTAGCTAGTTAGCTTAGCAAGCTTGCTTCCTAAACCGTTCCTGTTTTGAAGCGTAATGCAACCAAAATAACTGCCGATTCTCGTACTCGTCCAAGTCAGGAATACAGGGCTATAGCTATACTTTTTGCATTTGACAGATCTTACCAGCTGTAACTCCTGTCTCCTGACTGCAGCCTCTACTATGTAGCCTATAGGATGTGTTTTGTTTGTTTGTTTTTTGTAGGCTACTTTTCTTTTATACAGAATGTTATGTCATGTGAACTGTTCCGTTGTGTGAACTCAAATGATAGGCTATAACGAATGTTCTACAATACCTTCATGTTACAAAAAATACAAAGCCACTTGTTTGTATTTGTTGTCAATGATGCCCATGGACGGCGCTACACCGGGGCAAGGGTGGGCTATAGCCCCGTCACAAATTTGCTTAGCCCCCCCCCAGGCATTTTAATAACATTTTTATAATTATAATAAATATATATATATAAAAGTAAATCAACAATTCTAATCCCTTTCTGATATTCACCCTGGCTACGCAGCGTATGTAGCCTATGCTATTACGTAGGCTACGGGTGGGGGGGGGGGGGGGGCTACGGGTGTGTGGGGGGGGTGTGTGTAGGGAGCTCAAGCAAATGACAAAATAACGTAAACTGATTTCTAACGTTAGCAAACCAGTGTTTCCCATAGCCTACAATACATCAGGCCTACAGAGTTCGCCACCATGTCAAAAAAATATTAAACGGAAATGTCATTGTTTGAAAACTAATTTACTATCATTTTAAAATCAATAGAAAATGTGTTCGCATAAGCTCTCCATGTGATCCGTTTTCGGAAATGATCAACTACTGGTGTGTGGACCTCCGTAGGTAGCAACTCCCAAGTGTAAACTACAGTGTTTTGATTGGCGGTAGACTAATCTCACAACATTGGCTGCTTGGCCATGCACAGATGAGTAGATTTGGAAAGCGAATAACTAACCTAAATTAGCTAAATGATCATTTTCAATCTTCGTTATCTCGACTTCAGCTAATAAAAAAAATGGTCAGGTACTGTTAAAGATCTCATATTTCTTCCATGTAGCTAAATGTATAAGCTAAATGAGATAGGGGAGAGTGGTGACAGTGGAAGCTGTTCTGATAATACAGAAACCAACGCAAATGTTACGGTGCAGCTTTATGGAGCACAGCATAACTAACTGATATGTAAAGTTTGCGATCTTCGTTAGATAATGAAACTCCTAAATGTCCCAACCACAGAGCAGCGGTTAAACAACGACATTTTAGCCATCTTTTCTGACATAACGTTACACTGATAATTTATCCTCTCTTCTCACGTCCTTTTTCATTATTTTCCTGTGTCTTATTTTCTTTGATGTCTGATATTTTTAAGTATTCGTATAAGCCAAATGACATTTGTAATGTCATTTCAATTGACAGAATTGTACAATTCTGACTGTTGTATAGATGCTCTGCCACTTGTACAAGCCCCCCCAGCGCACACACAAAAGCCATCCTGGGGGAAACACAGCTAACCTTAGCACCCCCATGTATTGACCTAGCCCACCCTTAGCCCAGGGAGAGAAAAGTTCCTGGCGCCGTCACTGATGATGCCTGAAAAAGCTTTTTAAAAAATGTTTATTTTAAGTGGCCGCGATGTCTATCCCATGTCACTCTATTATTGATTTAGGGGAGGGGCCGCATGGTCCGACCTGCGGGGGAGCCCCGAAATATTGCGCAACGCCACTGAGAATGCAGTCAACATATTTTTGGCCCTGTCATTCACATCTAGTTTAAAACTACAAGTCAAAATGTAAATTCTTTCTAAGAGGTCTGTGCTCCATTGTACTGTTGCTGAAAAGAGCTGCCAACATCCATATTGGGAAAATACAAATTAAATACATAAATTACAGTGGTCATAAGTCAAAGACAGGGACTTATAAACTTTACAGTTTCTAAACACCTAAAACCGTGGCTTCAAAATGTACCACATATTTGAATCAATACTTCTGTCACACAGTCTTAACAAAGCTTGTATGCGGTGAGCTTCACAAAGGTGGTATTTATTGCAGGGCCACCTTTTTGAAACCACATTTATCCAAGGCTAATGCACAAATACACATAACCTGATGTAAGGGTCAAATGTTAAACATGGCGGTGGAGTGGATCTGTAATGTTATGGGCAACCATCAAATTTGTTTAGATGATTGCTCCAAATGATTGTGTAATGAGCAAGAGATATGAAGGCATTTTACAAGACCAGGTGCACCCTATGGCACAAACACTGTTCCCTTGTGATGTTCCCACATTCCAAAAATGTATATCCCAAATATCCTGCCATTAGATCTCGATGCAAATTAGTTTGGGGGCAGATAAAAAGAGACAGCAGGCAGCCATTTTCCTCCAGGCATTTAGTTTCACTCCTTGAAGTATTATTGTTATATTTCAAGAAAGTTGTCAATGTTTTGAAGTTACATGATGATAGGCGAGCCATAACAAAATAATTGTGGAAGTGGAAGAATGAAAAAGGATAAAGTTTTAGAGCTAAATCAGAGGTTAAACTTTATATATATATTTTTTTATATTTTATGAATTTATGGTTTAAACATTATCATAATCAAACATATTCATAGCAAGCACTTGGTTAGAGACTACATAAATATAATAGTTAATTTTCACACAATAGTTCCTGGTTTGAGGGTGTATTTTATGATGGGAAAAGGGTATTCCCAACAATATTTTTAAAAAGACAGTTTTCTCAAAATTGTGTTTTGTAAAAACACAATGTTCAAACAGTCATATCTCCAGAAATATTCAATATTGATACCTAATTTGATAGTAACCTTTTTTTGCTGCCACCGCGGATGGCTATTACCATATGCAAGAGTATGAAGGTCGTAAACAATTTAAGCTTTTACTTTCTATAAATTATACCTGTGTTCTCAGGCCAACTTGATGCTGTAACATAACCCTAGGTAATAATCTCTGTGCTTAATTGTTATTTGCTTTGATTTTTTTATGAGTGGAAAAATCTTTTGACAGCCATGTTTCTTTGTTGACTGTCTTTGATTTGATACGGTTTCGAAACATTATAGAGAGAGTGAGGCCTGCGTGCCCTCTCCGCCATTGACGGCACGCATGTGAAATTGGTTCATTCCAAGAAAGCAGTTTTACACTTGGGTTTATGGTTTCTTGCATGTCATTGGCCTCTTGTTGACATCTTTTATACCCTGCAAACTGTTTCTTACAAATTTAAGACATCTTGATAGAGATTTGTATTCACAGTCAGCGATGGAAAAATGTGCAAAACTATCTATAGAAAGACTCCCACACCCCTAACCTACTTACCAAGTGAGGAGTAAAACTTTAAACCTTAAAATCATCCTTGTTGACATAAGAAGTGTCACCTGAGGGCACACAATCTGCTGCGACACATTATACCACCAAGGGCAAAACAAATTCAGTCAGGAACAGAATGTGCTAAAGTGCAACTCACAAATGCAGGGAGCTAGGGGCATGTTGAGGAAATAATCAGGTGTTTGCTAAGTGAAAGAAACGCTCTTTTGAAAAGGCACATTTTATTTTGATTAATAACCCATGAGAGAGAGAGAGAGAGAGAGAGAGAGAGAGAAATTCTCCAATATTTGAGATGTGGAGGCCTGTTTAGGAAAAGGCAATATTTGGTTAACCTCTGTTAAGGTAAATGTCTTGAAGTACCAAAGGCTGCATAATTTACAGTAAAATGTTTCAAGTGAAATAGAAGAGGGAGGAATTGGTTAAAGAGTTAACTTTGTCCTGACTACACAGGGTAACGTGTTGCTGAAAAAATCCTGAAAATAATGTGTAAAATATACAGGGATTAACAAATCCAGAACAGAAGCTCTGAGATCCCAGTTTTGATTTAAAAGTAAACCGTGTTTATACAGCAACATCTGCGAGACTAGGTCAAGCGTATTTGACTTGCTGATGTATGTTTTAAACACAACTGAGTATGAACTGTCACATGCACAAAGTAAATCCAGAAATCATATACCATATGTACAATGGGTACAGCACGATGAAGCAAGCTGAATACAGAGGACACACGATTGAGGATCAATCCTTCCACAAATATGTGGGAAAAAATGTAATGCAAAAATGAATAGTACCAAATGATTGCTCAAAGTTACAAAAAATATGTTTTGAAGTTACAATTAACAAAAATATTTCCAACATCAGGGCTCAAAATAGTTTGTTAGGACATCATCTTCAGTGCCTATAGTTTAGGCTAATCAACATCAGTAAACACTAAAAAAGAGTCTGTGTGAAAGGCAGGTGCTAATCCGCATAATGGATGTTTACTAGACAATACATATATTTTTATTCTGATATAAACAAAATAGTTTACAAGCCTCCTTGGTTTTGGTTGACTGAGTTGGTGTTAACTACAGCCCTGCTGTCCATGCAGGCGAAAAGCATAATTCACAAAAAATATTTCTGCATACCAAATTATTATGATATTTAAAGGGGCTATATGTAACAAATTTACTGTACTAAATCATAAAATGACCATGATATTTCATCATAGATTAAGGAAACATGCTAAATCGAAATACTGGCTTCTCCGACAACAATGCTACAGCCAGTATATTCTCCTTTGAAATTTCCATTCCGGGTCGGAACGTCTGTTTTTGTCCTGTGTGATTCACTATTCTCACTATTCTCCGCCCACTGCCCATTTTGACACCCCGGGTTGCCTGATATAAAACAAATTGGCACACAAACACAGCGCGCTGCAGCTATGGAAGCAAGCAAACAAATTGGATCAACTGCGATGGTACTAGATTCTACCAAACCTAAAAAGCCTCGTCCTCTTTCGAAACAGCTCCACGACCAGAGCCGTGCTAAAACACGGGTAAATCTTGGACTGGCATTTGAAAGATGGAGACAGCTTAGAGCCCAGAAGGCTTTCAAGCTATGCCGATGCCGAGTTGGCAAATTTTCTCCTGAACAGGTAAGCATTGAGCTTCAGCTAACGTTAGCTAACCTTAGCTAATTTATCACGGCTACTAGCTAGTTATCTATCCTATCTAATGCAAACCAGATACCTGTTTTAGAAGAGTTTATTCAATTTTGTGACTGAATCAATGAATGTGTTCAAATTTCGTTAGCGTTAGATTGCTAGGTAGATATTTTAGTGAAATGATGTGCGTCTAGGTAAGGTATTCTTTGTTTTGAGGCTAACGTTAGCTAGCAAGCTAGCTAAGGGTATCATTCAAACAAAGGAATTTTGTTGTCTTACATTTCAGAATAATGTTAGCCAAACATTGAGATTTAGGGCACTGAGCTGGCTGAATTTCTCACTGCCACGGTTTAAAACAGGAAGCAGTCCTGAGATCACAATAAAGCTTGCAAATGGGCTTAATGCAGTTATAGGCCTATAATGAAATAAAATCAGTCTTTAAAACTTGTGATTTTATCAACCTAGTGTAATTTCTGCCTACATGAATTATTACACCTCCAGAGTGTTTTTAAATGATCAGCGGAGCTGAAAACGTTATTTTCATTTTATCTTTGCTTGACATTTTTCGCCAGTTTCTTGCCTGTGCTATACAATCTCTGCGGGTGGGGTTTAGAATGGAGACGGAGACTTTTTTGATTGTAAACACAGGACTACAGCCAGGCTAAAAATCCTACATAGTGCACCTTTAAAGGATGCAAGTTACAACTAAATGTCCACCAATATGTTTCCAAAATGTGAAGCTTTATTGTGTGGCAGTATAAAGTTACATCTCTATTCTTAGGGTTTCAGAGGGTAGAAAAGGTAATGTGGAACACACACACACATACACATACACACACACACACACGCACACACACACACACACACACACACAAACACATCTATACAGTATATATATTATGAAGATTTTAATTTTCTTTGAATAATTTTATCTAAATTAATGATTAGGTTTTTCTCATGTTTTCAGTGTAAACAAATACTTTTTATAGCCTTTTTTTCTCTCATATTTTGCAGGGTTGCCAATAATTCTTGTGAAAACTGTAAAAGGTCAACTCCAAAAAAAGAAAAAAATGTAAATGCACTACTTTGTGATAGTTATTTGTCTTTTTTTTCGTTTCACTTAAAGGGTAAGTTCGCTATTTTGGACCTTGGACCCTATTTGCGGTCCGTCTTCCATGAACCTGACCCATGAAGTCCATTTTTTCGCTGATCGGTCCAGTATTGAGTTCGGTACAGATTTCCTGTAGGCTCTCACTGGGCTACAATGGAAGTGAACGGGGCAACCAGAAATGTTATGGAAAAACAACGATAAATGTGCTTTTATAGCTCAGTGTGTATTCTTACGGTCTCAGTATGCTCTCCTGTGAAATGTAGGCTATCGCAAACGCAAACCGAACGTTGAAACAACAGTTCCATTTGAAACAGAACTATTTCTCCGACCGCACTACCTCGCACTGTAAACCGCAGTCTAGCTACGTTGTAGAGAGGGGGGGGGGGGGCGCGCTTGAAAAGCAGTTGATCACAAATCCTGACCTCCCGTTGGAGTTTACTAGCTAGTAGCCTACAGCAGAAATATTTGTAACGCAGTTTTTGTAATCATCATTTGTAATAATTAATCACAGCAATGGTGCGCGCATGTGCAGTCCCCGGTTGTGGGAATAAAATGTCTGGACGCTCAAATACCAGTTTTCACAGGCTTCCGTTCTCTGACCCAGAAAGATTGAGACTTTGGCTGGTTGTCTTACGGATCGACATAAACACTCCAGTCAATCAACTCCGTTTGGCAGACTCGCGAGTTTGTGGAGCGCATTTCGACGCTACTGATTTCTGTAACCGCAAATCAGAAGCAAAACACTGGTTTCTAAAGAACACAGCTGTTCCTCGTGTCAGACCTGCAGCACTATCAAGCACCGGAGCGGAGGTAAGTTATATTTAGCTATAACGTTACTAACATTTTTATTTTTTTTGAGCGCGTCCTCTGACACAGCACTCAATACCAACTAACAAAATCCGAGCTTGACATAAGTTGTTTTCTTGTAACAAAACTGTCGGAAACGTTCATCAACTATAACTTTTTACAATTCTATAATGTTTTATTTACAAATGCTTGACGCATGGTGTCCTGTCCAAAGTTCTCATCTATCACATATCTGTTGGCAGTCATAGTGTAATGGTAATCAATGGAGATGATCCAGTGTCATCCACGGATACATCCAGGTTTTCAATGGCATTCGGTAGCAACCGATCCCACTCCCTACAACACAAACTTTCCTCCTCTCTGGGCATCTGCTTGCACCTCTTGCAAGAACACCAAAAGTCCCCCGAAATTCTTGGTCTAGCCTCGGCAGCGACTTCGGATAACATTACCTGCGCAACTTCAGCCTCTCTCTCTTCTCTTGCTCTCTTATCATCCATCTCTTGTAGTTCCGTGTCCGTGTATTCTGGCTCAAATCTGTAGCCAGTAACGTGAAAGTCAAAATCGAATTCTTCGTCTTCGTAATCATTATAGTCATCCATCATCCAAGTTTTTTTGTGGAAATTGTAGCCTACGTTGATGCAGGTAAACAAACGCAGACTGCTCAGCTAGATAGTTTCGTAAACGGCCGGCACACCTTCCCGCTCCCCTACCCCCGACACATAGTACTCCGCGGGAGCAGCGAAAACAAGCAACAGAGAAATGCTTACTTCCAAGCCATGCCAAGCACGTAAAAATGTTCGGATTGAGATACATTTCACAGGAGAGCATACTGAGACCGGTAACAATACACCCTGCGCTTCCCGTCTCATTTATTGTACATGAAAGCACATTTATCGAACATTTCTGGTTGCCCCCGTTCACTTCCATTGTAGCCCAGTGAGAGCCTACAGGAAATCTGTACCGAACTCAATACTGGACCGATCAGCGAAAAAATGGACTTCATGGGTCAGGTTCATGGAAGACGGACCGCAAATAGGGTCCAAGGTCCAAAATAGCGAACTTACCCTTTAATTGCTTATGTGGTTCCTCTGTGTGCAATGATACGCATGTTTTTAACACAAAGGTTGAACAGTTATATTTTCTTTCAGCCTCAAGATTTCTTCAACATAGATTTTATTTTATTTATTTTTAAACAGCTCCATTAGATGTTCCTGTGGATATGATATGTTACAGCGTGTGGGTCAGGCTAATCCTTTTATAGAATAAGAACATTTCCATATTGTTTACAAACTATTGTCCTTGACTGCAGGCAAGCTGTGCAAACTAATTTGGAAATCATGATGGAAGCATAGTTGAATGGCCTAGAGACTAAGCCAGTAATTGTATTATGCATTAAGGGTGCAATCAGAGATGTAGCGAAAGGGGGTGGGGGTTTCAGGTTTCAGTTAGTCATGTACAAGTCAACTACTTTGCCTTGCTAGATACAGGAGCCTGGACATAGATTACAATATGATTGTATCAACTCAATCTAAAGCCATGATGAAAATCAACTAAGACAAACAAAGACGAAGAAATATCAAGAAAAAATAAAAATAAACAAATAAAAACTAGGGACATAGGTGTACTGGGGGCTATGTACTAGGTGCACTATGTCAGCGCATTGTCAATTGCCAAGGATGTTCACAGCCAGAGATTTCTAACCTGGCAAGATGTTACAAGCACTCTCTAAATTATAGGCCACGATCGGTCAGACCATGAGTCATAGTCCTTCAGCAACATCAGCACATCATCACACTTCATCATTGTGATTGTTTAGCACCGCCATTTCCACCGCACCACAGACTCCAGGTTACAAGCGCCCGCCATCAACTGTTCATCTCGGAGGATGCGGCTAAAGTTGGCGCTCGCAGACCAGACGAGCGCAAAGGCCCGGCGCCCGCTGATGTTCATTCACATGAAAAAATGATAAGGTTTAGACAATGCCTCTTTTGTGCATATCTCATGTTAACATGCCGTACACATGAAGGGAGGTCAGCAAATATGGTGCAGACCTTCAAATAATGAGGTGATGTAGTCCTTAGGCAACAATCCTAGTTTGGAAATAATGAATGCAACTCACGCCAAAAAACAGGGAAATATTTTTTCCCTGTACTTTTTTCTGAAATCACAGATGCACGCAATATGCTTCACAAATTATTTGATGAAGCGAAAACCCTTATAACAAAACATCACAGTATGAATGTCATCTTTGATGCTGTTTTCAAATATACCGTTGTATGTTTATATCTGTGTATCACATGAATAATCATGTAGAAATTACAATACTGTAATATCTTATTTTATTTTGAACATCCTGGTTTTTCAACAGGGATGGAAATGTCATTGCGGCTGTGTACAATTTATTTATAAATTTTTTTAAATAAAGTGGAATTTTTCTCATAACTATAAATATTGTGCCTTAACCCTCCTATTGTGTTCAGGTCAAATCTGACCGATTTACAACTTTTCTAAACCATAAATATTGTATTTTTCATCTGATTGTCTCAAGACT